>BGZK01000983.1:0-233413 GCA_005406025.1 Eumeta japonica | reverse complement strand
AAACCACTTTAAGGGATCCACCTTGACGTTACTTGCTGCCTACGGCATGGCGTTTATGTAGGCAGCGTCTTGACATCGATGCTGTAAGTGAAGAAAAGCGATTCGAAGAAGTTGAACTTTTTACGTCGTAAAGAGTTTTACATTTTGAACGATTCTATATGTCGTTCTGTCGTCTAACGAACGTGTATATATAGAATTATTTAAAAAAAAAAGAAGGAGCGACATCCATAACATTAACACTAGATATAAGAATGATCTTGCTGCTCACAAAACCCATCTAAGCAAAATTAACAAATCGTTTAAGGGGCAATTTGTGCGCTTTTACAATAAGATGAAAAAAAAACCCATGGGATTGAACTGCTTAACTGTCAGGTTGCTTCATGTTATTTCTAAATGTAGTACTAAATTATTAATTATCTATTCAATATTTTATATGGATGAGTAAACAAGAGCAAACCTTGAGTTTCTTACCCATTTTTCTCATGGTGAATCAGCATTTGGAATGAGTGGTAATGTTAATATTGAAAATAATAGTTTATGACGCATTTCAAATGTAATTTCTATTGCCTATGAAATAAAGCTGCTTTTGATTTGATTACTACACTTAGCAACAGAGGTCATGACCGGCGGGCGTACATTGCCCTTTGTTGCACACGGGCCGTTGTGAGTCAACCGGCGACGCGGCCCCGCTACGCAACTGCACGGGCCAATTGAGCGTGCGCGCCTCGACGTGGCAGATGTCTGTCTGTCTTTTCTTCGCAATAAGTTATTTTTCCTAAATTTTTGCATCGTTATACATGACAGTATATGAATTCAATTTGAATTTATCATCTACTAATCGAAAAGATTTACTGTATTGAGTTAAAAACCAAAGAAAACTGTTTATCATAAATAATTTATTGATAGCATGTATGTGTTAAATTGTAATTATGTTCTATAAAATTATATGTAGAGTATCATAATTTACATCAAATGAGGGCTCGCAATTCAGTATAAATGGTATGTAAAAGTTATTTGGTACAAATGTTTTATGATAGATGTACCTTGTGTAGAATCTGCAACATTGCATTCTTAGTTATAATTCAATAATTGATAGTGTTGTATTTTTGTTTTAGACACAGCCTGGTGAAAATGCTGGACAGCACAGACCTGGACGGGCCGCCGCCGCTGCGCCGCGCCTCCACCACCACCAGTGACACACCCCACCATCCTCACCATAGGTATGTCCATAAAAATATCATTGTCTGATCATAATGTTCTCAAATTACATCTCAGATTAGAAGGATGTACAAATTTAATTCACTGAGGCCATACTAATGAATGTAGATTCAATTAAAATATTTGAATATAAAATAAAATTCGACACCTCATTTGATTTTATATTCTTGTTACTGGTTTGTAATTTATTCTATAAGTCATTTTTGACAAGCTTTTATCTATTAATAATATGAACAATATTGTCCTCATCACAATGACTTTTAAGTACTAATGACGTAAACAAGAATTCTATATGCAAATTCATTTACCTACAATATTGCAATCTAAGTGAAATAATTTTCCAAATATGTCACACAAAATCATTTTCAACATGTCGCTAACAAAATGAAGTACTTCATCACTTTTTTATCGTTTCTGCATAGTGTTTATTATCAGAATAGTCATTTTGTCACAAAACTCTTGGGATCTTTTTATAACAAGAAACCAGTTATTATATTTTAAGTACATTGTTTCTACACCATTGAATGAAGTCGAGAAGGAAATTGAAAAGCGAGGGTTGATTTTGTTTATTACTTTATTTATCCATGAAAAAAAAATATAAATGTTTATGAAATGCAAGAGGTATGTGTGGTTTTTAAATATCGGTATTGTTTTGGAAATGACCATACCAGTTTAAATCACATTTCAAATGTAATTTCAATTGGTATGCTAATTTTATTTATTTAGTTAATTAAAGCTCAATTAGTAACATCCTCAATTTGATAATTCCTTTCTCGAGTTACTACATTACTATCAATACTCAGTTGTCACAGTGTTGGGGTAAAATTACTTTCAAATTTATGTCTATAGATATTCAGTAGATAGAGAAAAGACATTTCAAATATATTTTGCTTGAAATCGCTATATGGCGACGTAAGTCACCAACGATTTAGGTCACCGACCGAATGTAGGTACATAGTATGCGTGCGCATGCACATCGACATGTCAATGAGTCACCCTACTGCAATGTCTTACCTCACCATTTCTTGGAATACAATCGAGTACACATACTTCAGAATAGATGTTCCAATTATACATATTGTTTATATAAAATGCATTTTATGATTTATATCAGACTGTGTTACCGTTACCCTTTTATAGCATAATTTCTCCACCACCAAGATATTAGACTGTTTGTGTGTTACAATGTAATAAGTTTTAAAACTGTATTCCCTTTTTCAATTTTTTTAAAATTGTGTTTTGGATAGCTTTTGATGTAAAGAGACCTTAGAATGGCCGCACCGAGCCCGTGTATTTATGATTGTAGGACAGATTATAATTATATTAAAATGTACTTCTAGTATGTTATATTGTACTCGTCTTCAACATATCTTCTTTTTGTAGCATAGCATCCAGATATATGTTGCTCATGTCGTTTCGACATTACTCTATGTATTATATTCATTTGGACAAATTGTTTTCTTCTACACATATAAATCTTTATTATATGCTTTAGTTATTTAATATTGTGATTATCGTTATTATACAATAGTGTTGTTTAGAAGATAGTGATAAAGAATTGTGTAGCCCTTTTAATAAATATTGGATAAATTTTCAACTCATTGGTTAAATGTTAACTAATGTATCAGGTTAACGCGCCGAGCGTCGCTGGACGACTTGGAGCAGCAGTCTTGCGAGCTGGCCCCCAAGGTCGAGAATCGAATCGTGGTGCTTGACAAGCCGGAGGTGAGCACAAGTACAATTGTCACATTCTATGTAATAACATGACCTGTATCCTGGCTCAATCACATGCAATTGTGTTCCTAAAATTATTTAAGATGTTTTATGAGTCTATATCATGAAAAAAAAACTTATGAGAATATATATGACTTTTTGAAAATTACTTTTTCCACTTCTAATTTATAAAGAAATGTATGGATTTGTTAATTAACTGTTTTAATAATCGGAAATCATGTAGGTCATGTGTTTTTTGACCCTCGATATGTACAGTGATGATCATCGTAATGATTCAACTCTGCAAACTGTCATAATCGACTTTACAGAATTAAAACAAATCAATAGAATTTATTTCACCTTTTTTTATTATTACCTTTGTATAAGCGTCGCAATGGCGTAAAATAGGAACGCGTCGTAGAAGAAAGGGTTGGGGAGCATAATATATGAGCAATATATCATTCGAAGCCAATTCAGAGCGGCATAGTTTCGTGCGTTGTACTGCACATAGTTGTATTTTATGCACTTGACTTATTTTACAAGATTTGTTACTGAAATATTTTAATTTAGCTCTGTAAAAAAAAATTGGTGTTTGTGATAACTACGTTTGTCTTAGACCAATGAATTCCTTTATAATCAATAAATTAGTCCCTGGAATTATTAAAAAAATGAATGAATATACAAATATTCTTTTTCTTCCATACACCTATTTGATATAAGGTAAATGCGTCAGTGGATGGACAACTATCGTAATTTTAATAACCGATTTGTATAAAAGTTAAAAATTATAATAATCTTGTAATGTTATTAATATACTATTTTAGATTATAAAATATTTTGATTTTATCTTAATATCTGTTTTAATCATAAACAAAAATTAATTTGACATCACAACATTTTATTTTAAGAGTGCCACCACTAGTAAACATATTACTAGAGATGTACTTAAACATATATACATATTACTAGTAGTAAACATATTATATATAAAAAATAAGGTATATATCGATATATATATATAGATTATGATTGTATTCATTAACCATGCTATAATTATTATAATCAACTAATACAATCAAAAATATAAGAAAATTTACGATTTGTTTATTGATATTTACTGTCCATCAATGGGGATATGAGTTTTTCTTAGATTTTACTTTTTTATTATTAACTACTATATTGTATAAAATTTCGACTATTTTTTCTAGTTAACTAAAAAATTTTACAATAAGCGTAATCAATTTTATTATAATTTATTTGATTTTATTCTATTACTTTGATTAAAAGCATGATAATCCATTTGACTACTATATTGGTGTGCTTGCACTAAATCGCTGTCTCATTTCAGAAACTCAACGATCTGTTGGCAGAACGAGCCCGCTGGGAGTCGGACACAATTATAAGAGAGGTAGATGATGAGAACTCGCCTTAATGAAGATGAAATATAAGGCACATTTTTGAATACCATCCATAAGTATTTCCTCTATATTTTGTTTGTACACTATGGCTAGTTTACGAGCTTTAACTAGATGCACAGATGTAATCTGCAACACTGTTCTGTAGAATGATCTGTCGGTTTTGATTGTCTATAGTGTTGTTAAAGGAAAAAAAAAATATGGGACTTTTTTATGAAATTGATGTATTTCACTAGTAGTAATTAATAAAACTTTAATATTATAATGAAATTCACTTTAAGTGTAAGAATCTTGTTTAAAATATGAGTCTATTATTTTTGTATTTTGCTTAAGACAGAATTTATGAATTAAAAAAAATAATAATGTGAAACATTAATACGTAACTGTAGTAATTTATAAAAATGTGATTGTGTATTTTAGTTGCTCTATTTAAGGCGGTAGTCAAACGACGGTTAGTGAAACTGATTGCAATATTTTTAGATTCTATGATTCCATATTTATGTTCCAAAGATCCATGAGAACAATCTTAAGACTTTCAGAATTACCTCATATATTATAAAATACGGTGATAGAGGACATTGCAAAAAATTACAGTAACGCGAGTGGGATAAATTAATGTTACACGTAGAGATTATAGTTTTCATTTCATATATATATATACATATATATATATTACTAAATTTAAATAAATTCATATATTATTACTATTAAATATACCAGAACATTTATGAATTTTTGCCATTCTTGAAATATTAATTTACAAGGTACTTATGCAGCAATTATTCTTCACTCTCCTTTCTGAATTGTGGAATTAGAATACTATGAACCCTCCAACTTCAGTAAGGCATGCTACCTCGAATACACAGCGATCATTCGCCATTTCTGACAAAAAGAAATTAAACTATTTTGACTTCTGTCGTCATAAAAGATTCCATGTTAACACTACAGATTATATTTAGGCTCAGATCAACTCAGCTTAAGAAAGATGACAGACAAAGAGCTTAATGTGTTACCATGCATCAAGAATTAGTTTAAAGAAACAATTTCAGTTCATTTCGTTTCAAAGTTATTTTTCTCACTATACTCAGTGTAAGGCACTCAGCCAATGCACACCCGACAGACAATATTGTGGTCGACCTTCCTTATACTAGTATCTCAACGTGGACTAGAATCACATTATGAATATCGTTTTTTGTAGATGAATTGTAGCTTGAAAATACTATGTAATTAATTCCACTCCGATGATCGTTCAATGGTAAAATGCTCTTTGCCTTCGGGAGGTACTGGGTTCGATGTTGACCATAGGAGAATTATTCAGTGAGGTTTCAATATAAATCAAATCTTACCACACGCTCTGTGCCTCGTAAAATATGTTGAGCCGTCAGTCTCGGACGTCATCGCATCAACCCACCGATCACCACATCACTCACATCGCACCATCACCCCCAACTTGTACTAGGCCAGCATGGAAATCTTGAGTGTCCAAGCACCTCAATCTGGTACGAAAAGATTGTACGGGACTATGTCACAGCAGTGAGGCGGTTAAAGTTTGTTTTGATAATCCAATGACAACTGCAGGCCGTGTAACGATAGTATAACATTTAACTATGTCAATATGATTAGAAAGAATGAGCAGCTGTTTTTACAACAAACACTTCCTTATTTCCTTCCACTTTTGATTAATTATTCCCAACTATATTATTTTTTTATACATAACACTTTCGATCTGTTCGGACACCATGTCTTCACACTTCTGGAGATTTCATTATTATTTAATTCAAAGTGTCTTCCACAATTTCCTGGGCAGTGTTTTCCAGCGTTGCTCCATGCTCGTATATAATTAGTTATTAAGCAGGGAAAATAGTGAATTATTATTGCTATAATCACAAAGTATATTATCAAAAGAAGTTGTTCCACAGCTTCGCACTTAGGAGTGGTAGTTTTGCATATTCAATGCATAATTTCTTATATTTATTTACATCATCACTGTAAACTATTTTCAAGGGCGAAACATATTTACAATTTTTTTGTACTATCTCTTCTAATATTCCAGTATAGTTTTTGAAGTTACTGTCTTCTCGAAGTTAACCTTTAACTGCATGATTTTTTATTATTGTAAAAAAAATATAATTAATATAATGAAGAACGTAGATAGCTTCAAAATTAATATATATATACCTTTGGGAAGGTACAGTCTTCATTTACCTGGTTTTTGTCTCTGTAGGATGCAGCCTACATTATGCACTCCAAGGACAAAGAGTATCTGTGTACTAAGATCATCTGCGCAGTATGATGTTACTCAAAATAAAATACAAAAATTATGAATTAAATTTATTTATTGTGGTATTCTTTAAAACAATTGTTACGTTTGTTGTAACAGAGTGACAAATTACATTTTTCACATTTAGTTTGTGTAAAACCATTACATTTTGGCATTTTACACCTGTTACTTTTATCACGAAAAATTGGCCAATGAGCTACTTGGTCTAGTCGAACAACTTGAGAAACGCCTTTCCTCTTTTTTGCCTGAATTTCCTATTCTAATGCTGAACTTGGTATTCCCCTTTTTACTTCAATTTTTTTTTTAAATGTCAGCTCCTAGTAATTCAGCTACTACTTCTAGTCGAAATTCGCCCAGGTTGCACAGCTTCTCACGAGATCCAGTTTTTGTGACATAAGTTTTTTATAAGCTAGCCCTGGCTAGCTTATAAAATACTTATGATACATTCCGATTAACTATTTCCTGTAGACACTCTAGTTCAGTTAAGCAAGAGGTCATAAAGACCGGTAACGGTTTTATATGTATGTATGTTATGGTAAGGTTTCTTCTTCAGAGAAATAAACCTGAAAAAGATACTTTTTAGACTAGGCCATGATAAATTCCTGAATTGATCATGGCCTAGTCTAAAAAGTGGTGGAACAATCTCATATACCATTTTCTATTTTTTATAGATATATGGTATCTTCCTATGTAACTGTCCATAAGATCTACTCCACCCATGTGGGAGTTGTAGTCTTTGACTATTTGTGGACAATCAATTTGTATTTTTTTCTTTTATTGATTTGTCGTATCCATTAATTTTTTGGACCGGCTCAGCTCCCACATAGGTTGATAACAAAGTCGCAACTTTGTTATCTTGCCACATAGTTACTGATAAATCAGTATCATCATAAGATGTCACCTGTTCTTCATATGATCCTCTTGGTACAGTTTTCTTCATGAACATTTATTTTATCAGGTAATTTATTGTTGGGCAGTCTGTTTGTTTGTACAGTACCTAAGCAAAGAATTTTTTGTTTATGTAAATAGCAAGCCAGTGGGATTGAAGTATAATAATTGTCAAAATATGTAATGTGGTTAATGTTTCGTGTTTCCACCCTTGCAAGTCTCACGACTACATTTCCTGTTACTCCCAAGTCTGGTTCACCAGGTTTTTGCATATTATTATTTTCTCCAACATACACTTCAAATTTATGAGCATATCCAGAAGTACTACATAACAAAAACAACTTGAATCCCTACTTATGGGGCTTTTTGGGCAAGTATTGTTTCAGACAGTGTGATTCTCAGGCCTTCCTTTTTCCATAACAATCCTCTCAGTGCATGACGACGCGCTTAAGTGTTATGACGAACAGATTGCTGCTCGGTCTGTGGGTCAGATATTAATGGTGGATCTTCTTCAGTAGGGTCTAAACCAATATCAAAGCCTTCACCTTCTTTACGTTCCTCTTCCAAAACTCGAAGCAGATCTGTCCGGTCCCTGTAAGCTTGCACATCATCATTTTCATCTTCTTCAGCTCCATCTTCAGATTCATTTCCATCTAAATACGCTATGTAAGCATTTATTTGATCATCAAAATCAGCCACCTTTGTTTGGCCATCTGAAATAACAATTACTTATACAATAACAATATTTATAACTCTTTCATATTTTGTCTTAAACAATATAAAAAAAAATGTAGTAAATGCATAGTGTAGGATAAATCATACGTAAAGAAATGTCGATAATTTAGTGACAAATAAACGTTGACTTGCAAATATTCCTACTTTATCTTAATATTAGGTATTATAATTAAACGAAATATAAATAAAAAAATCAAAACTTACATTGACAAATCCAAAGAAAACTGTTTATAAAATCACTTCATAACAAACATTTTCAATAACCTCCTGCGTAATATAACATAATTGTCAAAATCAAATATTCAAAATTTTGCACTAATGCCAACATAATATTTTTAAAAAAATCCGTTCTTGACAAACCTGTAGTGTTATTTATTTTTTACGGGCAAAAGTTAACGTTGTGCAGCCATCTGAATATTATGTAGATTGCATCCTACATTATGAATTTAAGGGTTAAAGAAAAAGAAATAACACAATTTTTTGATGCGCCTCTTCACACAATATGCGGCAGTCGTTTCACGAGTCGCTTCTATGTCCTAAGTGCTGGGTCATTTATTGAAATATTTATTTTGATATTATTAACGCTTTCATTATGAAGGGCTTCCGAAATGATCAGATCTAAAAAACAGTTCAGTATTTAACCGAATTATTTTTGATAGACTTTTACACAACAGCACTTATCCATAGATGGTACGGTGTAAAGAGAAGCCTGCCATCTCGTCGGTTAGCCCAAATCTGTCTTGGACTGTCGGGAACTAAACGATTTTCATTTTACTTCCCATACTTCAATATCGTAAATATAAACAAGTTAGGCTATACATTCAGTTTAAGATAACACTGGGCAAAGGTTGCGATGAATTATTAAAAGGAAATCATCTTGCCGGAGCTCTATTTTCTTTAGTACTTATCAACTTCAAAATGATATATACATAACTCAATCCAAACAGTAATCAATGCATCAGATATTTGCATTGTTCTCCATATTACTGAATAGTACTTTTGTTTTTCATTGAAATCCATTTAATTAGCTTTGATGTCATTTTGTTTTTATTATTGGTACGTCTCCTTACGCTTCTCATTCCTTATTTTTTTTATTTCCATATGATTTTGGGTAGTCCTCTAGATCCATGCGAGTGTAGCTACAGGCGCTGCAAGAACCTATTTCGCCATTTCTATTGGTTCATTTGATCCTCTGGATTATGACAGGCATGGTTTGGGTTCTTACCACTTTGACACATCAATTACCATGTTTCGTATTTAATATTTTCATCAAAATTATTTGTTTTATCCATTGTTACTTTGGACTCAACGATTTTAATATACCAATAGGGTAATTTATTGGTTGATGCGTTTCTGAGTCTGTTTATTTGAATTCATGCTATTTATTTTGTTAACGGCGCAGTCCTTTTCTCATTTTCTGTTAATTTCAAATGGATATGCGAATTCCCAAATTGCATATGAGAAAATTGTTTTTATTCTCTGCATTTCCGATTCGACATTTTAATTCAGAAGCTTCATTAGCTTTCTGATAATAAAACTGTCCACAATATTTATTTCATTAAGTTGAAAAAGTGAAATTGGAAATTTCTTCTTTGGTGATCGCATTTTCTCTATTATGTGTTTGATAAATTATGGATAGATCATAAAATAACAAATCCTTTTTCAATTGTCTCCTGCTCTTTTTTTTCTTAATTGAATTTCATATAATTCTTTCTAGTTTCCATTTCCTATATTCTTTGCTACTTACTCATCATAATAAAGTCTATCTCATTTTTTGTTGAACTATCAGGGCAAATCCAGGTTGATTTTCTGTGAGACCACTTTCTGAAGGGGAAGTATATTATGATTAGTTCCCTTCTCTCCAAAAAGTCGATCAGTCGCTGACCCCTTTGGTTTCACTGCCCTATTCCAAATGCCCCGTTCACAGCTCGTCAACGTTTCGTTTGCCTAGTTTTGTGTTGTCACTACAGTGTGGTAGTTATATATGGTTTTTGAAATATCATTATACATGACTTGCTCTTCATCGTCGGGTGGTATTGAAGTCGTACCTGTATGACGTTCAATGAATACTGTTTGGTAATTTTGTTTATATCATCTGCTACCTTTTCGATACATTTTCGATCTTCACTACATTGCCGGTGAAGGATCTGTAGATGATGCAGTCTTCTCGTCAGATCTCAAAGTGTTGTTGTTGCTAGGTATGCTACCTATGTTGCTAGGTCCAGTCATCTGTGATGGCAGCCATGTTCTCGGAACCGAGGATCCTTGGTACGCCATACCCCGCTGACTCCATGACTGCTACCATAGCCAGGAACAGCGGAGCCACCGGTAACTGGTTCCTTTTTTTTTTTTGTTAATGGGGCTGTCATTAGAATTATGGATGCTGCTACAGGCCTCTCTGAAAAGCGGGTCAGTTGCCTCTTACTACGCCCTTTCCAGCACTTCGTTATGTAAATATAATATTAGGCCCTTATTGTATTTACTTGAGATGATAGAACAAGTAATGCTGCGGTGAATGCTTTATTGTACGTTTCGCATGATGCATACTTCAGATGATTTTCGTGAATGATTTTACATGTTCCCGCGTATCCTTTTTGGTTGAGATTTGAAACTAAAACAGATGATATTTGCACTCTTCTTTTTTATCTCAATCTTCATATAGCAAATATAATTCTCTGTTTGAAATGTTCGTCTAGATAAGACTGTATCATTTCTGTGTAATTCTGTAGTTTCATATGTGCCTTTGTTCGCAATTTTTATTTATAAAGCTTTTACCACTTTTACTTGCTATAGCAATAACGCCCAAAGCGATATCAAATCATCCTTTGTAAGTTTATTTTATTAGACAATTTAATATTGACGATTGATATGCATTAGTTTTTACCATTTTTACAAAATTGTCGGTAATGATCTATTTATTTTGACAATGAAAATGAGAATTTTCAGATCAAACCTCAATCAGTTTTCACCATTTGTAGACGCTTGCAAAATTGCTGTATCAAAAATCTTTTTTATCACTTTACTAAGTGCTAAGGAATTTTGATGTGAGCTAATTCTTTCATGCAACATTAACGGTCAATCTTGACACTATTTCAAAAGCTCTACTTCGGGATCGCCGCTGTATATGAGAGACGCTTTCCGGACCATTTTTTCTGGTGATAATGTGATCACCATCAATCTCTTTGTCATGTACCGCATATTTACTATTTATGCAATTAATATTGTTGAATTCTAGCTAATAAGGAATGACTTTGACTTTTTCTTTTCAATGATTTTCTCCTATTGCCATTGCATTGTTTATTGGCATTCTATTTATTTTTTATTGAGCTCCAACTTTTTCTTTTAGCACCAAGCTCTAATGTATGACGTATTCGTACAAGGCGAAATAAATAGGTGTCATACATGCGAAAATATTTGGTTTTCCTCGAATTCCATGCAAGAATTGCTATAGGTGTGTTTGGTTTCAAGTATTAAGCAGGAAACAATATCACTTTTATTTACTGAGACTATGTTTCTGGAGTGTTTCTACACATGCAATTCATTTGCTATTTTTTTTTCTTAACCGAGAGATATTTCTCTTACATTTCTTTTTTTTATAATTCGGTGTTGTGTGTATATAACACAGGGATGAATGAATCATCAATAACGATTATTAACTGTTCATCAAATAATAGTTTCAAATACGAGTATGTAAAGTAGAATT
The DNA here is from genome assembly GCA_005406025.1 of Eumeta japonica. NCBI lineage: Eukaryota > Metazoa > Arthropoda > Insecta > Lepidoptera > Psychidae > Eumeta > Eumeta japonica. The sequence goes on along the minus strand of BGZK01000983.1, from coordinate 221,460 downwards.
TTTAAAGCTGATCTGTTTGGTACACGTTTTATTGTGATGGAGCAGCTTTCGCCAACGCGCTTTGGAATTTTATTCTCATAGATTTCCTACACTGTTCCACACAAACTGCTTAAACGCAAGTTGACATACATTGACACCAGTGAAGTAAATATAGAGTCCATGTTACTGGGTCAATACTCAACAACATTATTGAGAACCACTTCATATTTGGTCTCTCTCCGGTATGCTCTGTTTACTCCTAGCCATCTTTGATCTAAATGATTGACCATGTAATATTAGTACACCATTTGCATAGATTCATTCTTTGGTATTCAGTCATGTTTCTTTGACCTTCTTCGAAATATTTTGTTTCGGAAAACTTTCAGCGTCACTTTAGCGTCTTTAATTTTTTTTATGGTGACATTGTTAAATTACCGCTTTTTTTAGTTTTCTTTTTGAGTTGGCTTACTAAGGATTTTTTTAATGCATCAGGATGTGCTGCCTTGAAAAATCTGTCCTACTGTATAAAAGCATTGGTTCAGAATAGTCCATCTTTAGACTTTGTTGCATTGACGGTGTGCCACAATCTGTAGAGTTGATGTTAACAGACGTAGATGAGCAGTACAACAAATACAAGTGGAGCAACCTTTGATCCACTGTACCCCTTAGCTACCTTCTTCCCGCTTATTCCTATGTATGATCTACCTAATACCTGAACTAGGTCTTGCCCGCCCGCGGCTACATTTGTGTGAGTAAAGCGAACTTATTCATTTTCATCCATATTAAATTAATTTCAAATCCATATTAAAATGTGGGAATCCTTCTACATCCGTGCGAGTGGGCATTAGTGAGTAGTGAACGAACTAATTAAGTAATCTAGTCAATGAATTTAGTTTTCCACGTGTCAACAATGCAAAGTGTCGCCATTCCTCATAATTATATGGTCAAATTGCTAAATAAATAAATTGCATAATAACATTGTTGTACATATTTATAATACTTAGTAAATTTATTAACCTTAGTTCTGTTTGGAGACATCAGGACAAATGTTAACCTCTCGGCTGTTCAACAATTTTTTTTATTAATAGATGTAATTTTATTATAACAACTTTTGAGAACATAGCTGTAATTAGTTATAACTTTTTTGAGATAACTAACCGAAAAACATCTTCGACGTACATCGTTCCTTTTGTTCCGCTTAAATATAGTTAATTTGAAATAAAAGGAACAAAAGAAAAAAAGGAAGCACCATCCATCTAAACTTGTATCCATCCAGTAGCGTAACGTGAATTAATATAGGCGTTGACGAAATCGCATCAACTAGGACCCTTTTCTTACGTTCCCAAGATCTACCCAATAAAGCTATCTTACCAAACACGCTTTGTACGACATACCTATTCGTGATAATGAAAAGATATAAATGCGCGGTAGGAGAATATTGAAAAGCATATTGATTCGGAAGAGAAATTTTATTTTGTGACTTGAGTGATTTAATTTTTTACAAAAGTATTAATGTTCTTCAAATAAGAGCTTTACTAAATCAGATAGTCGATCCTGCTTCATACTGTTTCTTGAATATTTTTCAAAAAATTTTAACTCGAAAAAACTTCTTTCTGCTGAAGCTGTACTTACAGGCACAGCAAATATAATTCTAATAGCAGTGTAAATATTAGAATAGATGTCTTCCAATTCATTTGTAATTATATATTGAATCATTCGACTGGGGTTTTTAATGGAGTTTGGTAAATTAGGCACTAAAAGTTGTAGTTCTTCGTAAAGCTCATAAGATGTTATGTCTTTGCTTTCTCCATTTTGAAGTACTACATCTAAATCATTACAACGCTTCAAAAGCTCGTTATTTGGCAAAGATATTTAAATTATTTATAACGTACAAGAAGCCAAAATTGTTGTAATATTCAGTGAGTGCAATAGATCTTGTATTAATGTGTCGTATCACGGCATCAAAAAAACAATTCTGAATTTACTTTCAGGGGAATCAATAGGCCCATCTACAGCTTCGTAATAGAACGTTTTCTTTTTCTTGCAAACCCTTTTCTTTTTAAGTCATTAGAATGTTACAACTTTTCAATGAATTCATAGGTTTTTGTAGTACATTCATTACGGCCTGTTTCCTGAAATTTGAGGATCCAGTCACTAGACAAACTATCTTATTCTAAACTACCTACTTATAGATTTCTTGGAATCCTTCCTTTTTTCCAAAATGTTTACCATCTTCTCTGATTTGTATGAAGAATGCGTGTAAAGAAACGTTTTACAAAGCTAAGCTGTTGTTGCCAATCTATGACAAGTATGACCAATATTTTTTAAAATTTTTGTCTAATTTAAAAATAAACGGGAATTTTAAGTGAAGTGGCATCGCCTTTAAAAAGGACTCGCAAAGCCTCTTTAAGTGCAAAGCCGTGGGCGAGGGCCCATTCGCCCACGCCTAGCTACGCTACTGCATCCGTCCATCCATCTGAGCTTACACCTAAACATCTATCGAACTGCACATTCGAATATTCAGCCTCCATGTCTACACTGAGGTTCTATTTTAAGGCTCACTGTCAAACAAGCTTTTCTGTAATCATCCTATAATATATATATACAATTAAGGTTTATTTTCTCAAAAAAAAATGAAAATGAAAACCTTGGAAAATTGTTGGAAAATTTTCGCTCTTAAATAAAGTGTTATTACAATAAATTATCATTTCAATTCACAACAATTTTAAAGTATCTAATATTGCATTAATTTTTTCGTGCATAACAAATGACAATAAACAGGGAGTGGTAATAATTTATGCTGTATTTGTATCATATTTCATTCAATATTACATTATAAAGAAAATCATCTATAGGTACAGGCCAACACACAAAATTCTGCCGCTGTGAAGTCAGTCACGAAAGCGTCGCAATGGCGTAAAAAAGAGCCGCGGGAGAGAAGAAGCTTCTTTCTTCCTTCTTGAGCGCATTGCATCATACGCAGGCAATTCAGAGCGGCAGAGTTTCGTGCATTGTACTGTAATCTATATAGCAATCGAATAACCGAATGCATAAAATATCTTATATATATTATTTTTGTATTGACGCCCACCTAGTTCGCGTTGCTGTAATTCTATATATATTCCCCATTCCATACTATTTTTAGGCCTAAGACTGACTCAAATTTTGGATCTATTTTCGCTCGAGGTACACACGAACAATGTGTCCAAATACATTGAGAGGCTTTTGAAAAATATCAACTAAATTGATTTAACCACAACGAACTTGGCCCCTCTCGACATATCGGCGACTACGCGGTCTATCACCGAGTTAAATAAACGGCTATGTTATTGAAGTGATGCGCTAGCTTGTGTGCGTGAATGCGATCAAGTAAACAAATAGAACTTAACCATCCTTCGAATTCACTCAGTGTCTGTCTTAATCTGATTTGTATTTAAAGCAAGCTTATTTCCGTGTTCAAGTATTCGATATGATAAGTTTTTTCACATCAAATCGACGAGTGTTTATAGCAGGTCTAGAACGCCGTGTAATGAAATAGGTGCGATGACGTCACTTTATAGATATAAATATTATCGAAGGAACTGTATCCACACGGTGAACTTGATTCTTGACGCTTGCGTGACCGGCGTACGCGTTGCTTCTGAAATATTGATCTAGAATGTGAGGACATTCTGAACGTATGTCATATGTACGGCACTCACTAAAGCTGTATATATCGTAGTGTTTATCTACTATATAAATAATTATATTTTACATATCGGCGGATCCATTTTTAAAAGATGACACCGCGCAGTCCTGTAACAGGACTATTGTTAGAAACACACGAATGGTGTATGGATTTGAAAACGATAGTCAGAGGTCACCATCCCGTCCCCACTTCACATCCTTTCTCTAAGCTTAGAGACGCCGGCATCTAAATTTATAGGTCGGTGCTATGAACGTGATAGGCCAACCTACGAACACTCGATCGCTTTCATGCACCTACATAAATGTATATATTTTTTGTATTCGTAAGTGCTCTTAAAGCTTGTAAATTCGCGCTTCTCACGACGACATATCATTTTATGCGGATTTTAAACGAATTTTTGGCTAGGATAGTAAAGTGTCATTATTTGAAACATTAATGAATCGCTTTATGTGATCAAAAAAAGGGCCTCCATTACTCACGTGAGGCGATTTTGGCGAGATTCGGCTTGAACCGTCGCCCCACCCCTCTGCGACTACGTCACCTCTAATCTATTATGAGATTTTTGAAATGCGGATTTATTTAAAAACACATAATTTTCTTAATTTTTTATAAGTGACGCAAGTACTGGAGCCAACATGTCTATGTGATTTTCAGTAAAATCATCTGCTCCTTCAGCATCGTCGATTTGGCTGCTATAAACCGTTGTAGCTTGCGCACAAAGTCAGTAGCTTGATAAGTATTGTGGGGAATTTAGCCACATTTTAGTGGAAAGACATGTTTAATTTAACTTGGCTTGACCTCCACCGCCCCTCTATACATCTCACGTAATTAGTGGACGCACCCTTAGTGCTATAGATTTAAAATTGAAAATCGAATGACCGCTAAATGTTTTTAAAATATAAATGCTATGGTTACATTATACTGTATACTAAAGAAATCCCTTTTGTAGATGTGGCTTATTGAACCATTGTTCTTATGTAAATTATATTGTGTGAATATTCATAATTTTGTATATTAATTAATTTGTTTATACCAACAATGATCAAATCCTCTTTATTAATCCGCGCCGATTGCTAATGCACTAGAGCTTTCTTACTTAGATCTTGTTGAACCTTTTCACTTACAATGTTGCCAAACTAGCAAAAAAAACTACTATGATGTGTAATAAAACTAGTATGAAAAAAAAAACAGGTATGGACTATAATAGTAGGGGAGCCCGAGATGCTAAATTTGCAGTTACTCGAGCGTCAAGGGGTCCTATTGGATTGTGAACATTTAGTCCTAAAACGAAAAAAAGTTTATTTGAAGTTTTTCATTTTAGTGGGGGGGAGAGCGTGTACAAATTTCACATGTTATTCGAGCGTGTCGGATATTAGGAGGGGATGTTAAGTGAACTCAAAAAAAGTTGTCTATTCAAATGACTGACAATTTGGACGTGATCAAAAATCATGACCGATTTTTGAAAATAAAAAAAAACAAATGTGACCTTGAAATACTCGAACGCGTCAGATTTTTATACAGACGATTCAACTTGATGTCCTGATACTCTAAAATGATAATCTGACAATTACATGGAAGGATATCGTTAATCTGATGATTTAAGAAAAAGCTTTTTTTTTCTGGTTTTTTTTTAATTACTGGATGTAATACAACAAATATACAGATATATATATAGAAAATTATATCATTTATAGATATATTTAAGATTTTGTTTTATCTTTATTTATCAGTATTTCAAATTATTACAGTGTGAAATTTTTTCAGCTCGAGCACCGTCATTTTGCGCCCAACGTTGTCTAGCAGAAATAGAGCTCGTTAAATTCACGATTCCCGTTAGCCGACGTGCTGCTTCACCATTGATGGTTTGTTCCAACGTTAAATCAACCGGGATCCGCGAGAAAGGTTTATTGGTTCTTCTAATACCAAACGATCCTTTTGCAATTTCCGTTCGGAGGCCTAGATGAGTGTCGTCTACACGTTGTAGTTGATTTAAGTGAAAGACTAGCCACAGATTGTAATTTGGCTGATTAAAGTAAAAAAACAAACACACAAGTTTTCCAAGAACATAAAAGTATAGATGTAAATCTCCAACTTTTATTCTTTTAATGAGCAAACGGTAAAGATTTATAAAATCAATATACATAGCATAAAATTGGGCCGTTTTACCGTGTTTATCTTCTAAAGTCTCCGCTATATATTGATCGTATAATTGTAGTAGATTTTCTGTTTCTGGATGCTGTACTTGAGGCGAATTATCTTGATGTTGCGAAAAAGCGGTGAGATATTCAATTACAGTTTGTTGGACTGTCAAATTTTTATTTTCTAAAAAAGAATGGAAGTGAAATTGTTGTAATGATAACGCCACAATAGAATGTAATCTTTTACATCTATTATAATTTTTTCCACTAATAAAACCTGAAACTGAACCTTCAGCAATCAGGTCAGATTCAGTCATAATGTTGGTGAGTCCGCAATCTTCAATAAAAGTGCCTATTGCTTTAAAAAATGCCATTTCGATATGAAAAGCCCCCATGTGAATAAAAATATTGTCGAATTTTGGTAATTCTTGGATTTGAATACAATAACTTCTTCGAGCTATTGTTAAACCATACGTGACCTGAATGTATGGAGCATTACATTCATTTGCGATTTCTTGGCTTAATTCTAAAGTTTTCAAGACTGTACAATGATTAGTGAGAGAGTCGTTGATGGGAGTAAGATATGAAACTTTTTGGACTGGTGATTTATCAATAACAATTTTACTGTGATATCCAATTGGAATATCAGCTATATTAAGTTTATGCGACAAAATCGACGACATCCAATTCTTTAGCTGTAGTCAAATTTAAAGGGTTTCATTAAGTGCAGAAATATCAAACTGATTCCAAGTTGCTATTTTTAATTTTTTAGCATATCGAAAGGAATTTCTTCAAAGGCTCGGCGTTTTCGAGTTCTTGGTGTTGGAAGCGGAGATTCTGAAATATTGTTGAGTACAGTTTCATTTGAAGTTATATTTGCAATTTCAATGGTACTTGAAGATATGACAGGTATTATATCTTCATTTTGAACGATGTTTTGAAAAATTATCCCCACCGTGTCGTGGAGTGTATCTTTGCCATTCAATGTTTCAACAAAGCGATGAAAGTTATCAAAGGGTACTGCCGTATTTAAATCTGGACGACGTAGAATATCTTCTGGACACACGTAAGTACTGTTTGCCGTAGAAAAAGTTAATTCGGTCTCTAATTCTTCTAACACGGTATACGAGCAACAGTGACCATATTTAGACAGCAAGTTGATTATTTTTTTGCTGTTACATAAGCTTTTTACTGCCAGGCCCAAAGTTATAGGCTTGGAAGTTTTGATTTTATGGTTGAAAGCAGCGTATATCATATCTTGTCCAATTGAAAAAATTGTGAGATCATTATTAGATTTTCGTATGTCACGCTTTTGCTATGATAAATGAAAAACATCGCCCAAAACAAAGGTTTCCAAAAAGCAGATTAAAAGCTCTGGTACACCATCACATTCACCTTTAATTAAATCTTCAGCAGTTGTCTGGCATTTTCGTTGTCGTACAATTTAAAATTTCTTCTCGAAGTTGTGCTGCAACTGAACGAATTGTTTCTTTCGTAGACATAGTTTTGAATAAATCATTGTAACAATATTGGCCGAAATCGGAGCAATAAACTTTTTTTTCCAGCATAAATAATTTTAATTTTTTTTTCAAAAGTCTTCATTATCTTACTTTCTAAATGTCTATCTGAAAATGAAGTACTGTTTATGGAATCTGATAATATTTTGCAGTGCTCAATTAGTAACCTATGGTATTCTTTTTTTACATGCTCAAAAAACAGGCATTCATTTTTTTCAATAACGTATACCCCCAAAAGGAGTAGGGCCATTTTTCGCCCATCACCCATTTGATGTGGCATACATTTTTTAGTAGTGTACCTCATAACAAAGAAGAAGAAAAATTATGTTGAATGAAAATCTTCATTTAATGGAAAAATGAAAAAACAATGATGTTAGTATTATATACGTTTATTAATATAAACAGCTGTTATCTTTAATTTAAGCTAAAAGACAAAGAAAATAAAACACTAAATGCAAGATTAAGATCAATAGTTTATTATTACTATTATTTTAATAAATAAAATCTCGGATACATTCAATGATTGAAAATAATCATCCAGTTTCAGACAATTCTTGCAATATGTTATTTTAGTTTTCCTCCTCATTTTCTTTATCCGAGTCACTACTAGACCATCCTTCTACGGCGGCGTCTTTTAGTGCGTAGACATATTCAAGACTTGGTTTTTTAACGTCAGTTGAATTGTGGCGCCAGTAAGCCAAAAACCATAATATTGAAGCAACATGCGCGCAACATCCTACAACCCTTGCACCTACTTTACATTGACAGTACCATTGTATGTTTGTGTGTGAGATGTTGCTTCGCTCTGTTTTGATCCAAATATTGTAGTTTTTGGAACTTGTATGTCGTGATCGTAACTGAACTCGCAGAACAGAATCATCTTCACGATGTATGTAAATAGAGTACATTCCTTCTTCATTTAAATGCTCTTGAGTGTAAGATTGACTTTGTTTAAGTTGATAGATTCCAATAGTTAATTGTCGCAGCTCATCCCACGTCAGGCGTGGAAAATCTTGAAGATCTGTATCAGTTAACTTCGTCCAGATAGCCTTTTTTCTCATCCATCCTTTCTCTTCAACCATCTGTTTTAAATAATTAGGCCTTTTAACTAAATCAAGCATCCGTTGAGCAATTATTTCGTCATCTTCAGTGTTTTTAATCCTTGCAGGATGAAATGCATTGAGAACAGCACATATAATTCGCACATAGTCGCCAATATAAGGTATTTGGGAATTAGGTACAACTTTATCCAATGCTCTTCAGTTTTTCAACTGTCCATTAACGGCTTCTACTACCCACCGAACTTTAGTCACAAGACGCGTCTCGTTAGCATCTTCGGTTGAAAACTGTTTCTGTTTATTTAAAATTGAGGCATTTTATGTAAGAGACCCATTTCTTCTAGAAGTTCTAAACAATCTCGGAAGCCTCTATCAACAATCATAACATCATTTGGCTTCAGCCACTCTCTGATATTATGTGCATTTTTTTTAATATGTGTGAATATGTTAGCGTCATTATTTTTTGAATCGGCAAAGTAAGGTCCGAAGACATCCAAAATATAGCCTGAAGTAGTGACCAACATCATAGGCTTAACCAAAGGTCTTCCTTTATGTAACGAGAAAGATCGTCTCTGAAAAGAATAGTTCGTACTTTTCTGTATATAAATGTACGTCCCATCAGCAACAAGAATCACAGTATCATTGTCATCATCCGGAATAAATAATCTCCTTGCTAAAGGCCTCGTATATTTTTCAATCACCTGCGTTCTGGTGACGTGTTCCATGCCAAGATGTAGTGGAACGTTGCAGCGTAACTTATATTCTCGCGCGGAATATTTTTTTTTCGTGTATAGAAGCGCACACTGAACCAAAAGAAAATAGTATTCATATGAAAGCGCGTAAGGAGTAGTGTCATTACCAGTCAAAATTAAATTGGTTCTCGGAGCGCTTGTTAGTAAAAAAAAAAAATTAACGGTAAAAAATCAACAAAAATGTAGAAAAAAGCCGAAATACCCTCTTTTTAGGTAAAAATTTCTATGACTTACTACTTTATTTATCACGTCAATCTTATATTAGAAAAAAATACATATCCTCAAGTATACAAAGAAACTGAAAACTTGTCGAAATCAGAAACTTTTTTTTTTCGAGTGTCTGATGGGCGAAAAATGGCCCTTATCAACCCTACTCCTTTCACATAGTTTTTCATATGCTGTGTTTGAAGCCTTTCATATCTTAACAAAATCACTTTCTTCTTTTTTATAAATATCACGCAAGTATTCATCCTAGCAACATTTATGATAGGGAATTATAGAACTATTTGCAAAGGAACTGATTTTTTCCAATATTTCTATATCATTATTTTCGGTTGCTGCACTTTTTAACATTTCTATTGTTCGTAATCTACTGACTGCTAATGGTACATCGCGGCCATGACGTCATTTCCGTGATCTTCCACAAAGGAAGCATTCCCTGTGTAACATATCATCATTTTTATCCGGCTCATCAGCATCAAAGTTATCATCACAATTCTGCAAGCTTGGTTTAGGGTAGTTTGATGGACCCGCTCTGAAAATAATTAACCCATAATGAAGGGTGCGATTTTTTCTATAGTTTCCAAATTTAAATGATTAATGAGTTGATTAATGATGAAATATTTGAAATTACTGTGAAAATATTGATTTTTTAAGAGAATTATAAAACACTTGTAATAGAAAATTAAATTTCTTATAACTTTTGTTTAAAATATTTTTTCATCTGACTAATATTTTCAGCATAATATCTTTAAATGAAAGGAAGATAAAAATTCACTTCTATGAAGTTTGAATTTTTTTTAATAATTTCAATTGATTTCAATTTTTTTGTACATGTATATAGAGATATACAGTTTACATGCGGCAAATTTAAAAAAAATTTTTCAATTAATATTTTTAATGTGGGTATAAAAATTTAAATAAATTTAATTTTTTTAAAAATTGTATGAAATTTGATACATAATAAAGAATCTATTATAATAATACTTACTCATCTATTGTTGTATAAGCAGACTGAGTTGTCGTGGAAGTGCCCAGAATAGATAATTCCGGACTCTATTTAGCAAGTTCTGGTGCAGCATCACATATCTGTGAACTTTCCGGAGTAATTGTATTTTGCCTTTGAAAATCAGATGGTATCTTTATTGTGATGAAAAGTTTATAACATCCGGCATCATAGCAATCTTTCACAGACGTTTCATCAGAAATTTCGACTTTATTATAAGCGTTACTAGATCTTCTTCGAACCGGTTTCCCTTTCTCGGTACTCCAAAATTATCTTACATTTTCTCAATGTTTCCGGAGTAAAATTTTGAATTTTTTCACAAGTTTCTTCTCCACAAATTACACATTTTACACTTACCTCACTCATTTTAATTTATATGAAACGTATGAAATTCAGAAAATATGACAACAAACAAACCAAAGCGAACCAATCTACAAAAGCGAACGCATTATTGTGATCAGCTGAGAAGGCATCATGGCGGCAGACGGTTGTGTAGAGATGGCGTCACAGAGTGACAAATATCGAAAGAGTGAGAAGGAAAGAGCAGAGTGGTAAATACATAGTTTTCAGCAGGTGTACGCTCCACACTTTATTGATGGTTTTTTCTACATCGCCCCATGAAAATCGTCAGATTTTTATATTTCCGTGATCCTAAAAGGATTTCCTTCAAAATAAAAAAAAATCAATCGCGCTGAGTATTTCGAGGTGACGTTTTTTTTTACAACTTTGTTACTCGACCATATCCTTATGTCACGCTTAAATCGTCAGATTATTGAAATATACACTGTCCTACGAGTACTTAACTTACCTTATCTTAATCTGACGCGCTCGAGTATTTCTGAGGATCGATTTTTTTTTACTAATCTGATCGGCAGCCCTTAACGCTCGCCCCTATATTAAGGGCTCATACTTGGTAGGGGTACATAATAAGATGCAAGGTTTCCCCTCATATGATTTTCTGACGCGCTCGAGTAACGCGCAAAATCCCCTCTTGGGCTCCCCTACTACAAGAATATTTTATTAAAATCGTCTTTTTCACTCAAACTAAGAAGGTCTGAGTCAGGAAAATCTGACTACCAAATAATTTCAGACATTTTTTGCATCATCACTGGCATTATTAATAATCATTATTAAATTTTATGTACTACATTAAAGAATTTTGAATAAAATGTTTTACTACAATTTTTCTGACATGTATTTGCAAAATCAGATTTCGCCTATTTTCTCGCAGACAACACAATTCAACATATGATCTTTGCATATCTTTCTTGCTTCACTAACATCTATCAATTTTTCCATGCAAATTTGTTGGTTTTCGGGTGCTTAAAATTTGGCCCTTCTTTAATACGACTGACACGATTGCATAGGATTTTCTAGGGCGACCCTAACCGACCACTCCATCACATATGTCCGCTCTATAGATTTATTCTATCAGTCTACTTTCATTCATTCTTTTTTTCCAGATGGCCAATCCACCACTTTGTTATTCTTATTAATTGTAACAAATTATATTATGACAACATTAAAAAAATCTAACTTTAACGAGGAATGCGTGCCTCAGGAATTAGCGCGGATTATATAAACGTAGTACTATGGCAGAAGACAGTATTTTTTTTATTGTATATTCTAAAATTATATCCTGTTATTCAACTTTAGAAGCCAAAGACGTTAAATGAACCACATAGTTACTTTAAACACATCGAAAGAATACATTTATAATTAAATAATTAATTTAGTATTTTATTATGTGCGGATTGCAATAAATAATATTTTTAGATTCAACTTTCGTGAGAAACGATCCAACTTTTTACAATTGCTTCGATTATAATAATTACTGAGAAAGAATGGTTTTAATAACAACTTAATTGTAATTTAAATTGAAATTGTTTTGTATTTTTTAATTCTTCCCAAAGTTTAACTCCTCTTAACAAAGCTTAACCGAAAATTGGGAATCTACATTTTGTTTTAATACTAAGTATTTTAAATGTTTGTATTTCACTAACTGAGAGATGCTAATTTATTTAACAAATAACATATAAGACAATTATATATAAGTTATTAGATATTTAGAAACCGGTTTTACTGTTGTTGCCTTTTAATCTTTATAGTTGTAAAACATGTTTCGATGTTCATAATGATAATTGTACATACATTTTTGCCACAATAAAGGTTGTCTAGTGTTACAACTATTGTTTCTTGTTTTTTAAAGACACAACTTATTTATTGTTGAATTATTTTCTAAGATGAATACATAATATTTATACTGCAAAGGTTATAATTAATCGAGTACAATATATTGTTATTTCTTTTTAAAATATGCTATTTCTAAAGGGAAATAAAACATTTTTTTATATAAATTCTATTGATTCAGGTCTTACGTTGTAAAACTCAGTGCTTGCATTATTTGACAACGATCCGATTTCCGTAGTGGCTTCCTGGATGTTTCGTGTTAGGTTTTTCCTTTATTCACTATCATTAAAGTTGAATATTTTTATTTAGGAAATTATTTATTAATTTTGTTTTTGGAATTAATATTTGTAAATTATTAATTTATATTCTTTTTTACTTTCTGATAGCTTCTTGATATTACATTTTTATTGTTCATGTACCTTTAATACGAACCATAGTAAAAAATTTAGAATGATAATAATAATTAATGTTGACAATGTTATTTTAAACACTAGATCCTTGTTAAACTAGGTAATAAATGTTGCCAAACTAAAAGAAAAACTACCAACTATATAATTTGAGAGAAATATTCTCAAATTAAATTAAATAAAAATATTAACATCATCTTTTTAGTCACTTTCATGGTATGAGTTGCTCATAAAATCTAAATTATCCCAACCACAGCTACTTCTTTAAGAACAAATTCCTGGTATTGGATTACAATTAATTTGTGTATGTATTATTTAATGAGATTACACTTAATAAATATTTAGAGTACACATATTTTTATAAGTACGTATTTCCTGTAAAACCGAAATCTGACACAGTTAATATTATACAATGCTATATTGTAGTTTAAATTATGTATAATTTTAAATGAAAACAGACTTATATACCATCAACGAACACAGCAATATTAGAAATTATTTACATTGACTTATACCAATAAACAAAACGACTTGTTTCTAGATCGTAGGTTCGAAACATCCGGGAAGCAATTTTTTTTATTGATGGATCAGTTTAAACAGTCCAAATGTTCCAATATTGAACTTTCAAAAAAAAAGGTTCTTGAGAGCGTCATAATTTACTATTTTTTTATGATCAATTGATCTGTGATTCTTGAAAGACATCTCCATTCAACTTGGATAAAAAGCTAGTAGGCTATGTTGTATGCATTGTAGAGCTTAGATTTTCATCTAACAGTATTGTGAATTCTATGTGATATTAACATTATTTTGCATAAATACTTAGGTATTTTGTTTTTTAAATAAATTCATTAAATGTCATCACATTTGTGTTTTTTTTTCATAGTTTTCTCCCAAAACACTAGACTTTGTAAGAAAATCAGTAAATCTATGCGGCTGGACTACACGGTTATCCAAATGACGTCAATGGATCCAATAAAACTTTAGTGGTTGCATATTAGATTTTGATTCGCCATTTTATTTTCATTCAACCAATAAACATGCGAGGACAGTGACGTGTTCACCGCGTGAGTTGCACCATTCGTGCAGTAAGAGGGTGTTAGCATAACATCATTTTTCTTATGACTTTTCTAATGAGAAAAGTCATAGTGTAATTGACAAGTACACCCCTAAGGTTTATCCTTTTTTCATATTTATAAAAAATTATAGTGTCTTCCCGAACCTGTTGTTTCCAAATATTATACATTTTTTACTTTGCCTTCGTACAAAAATACTTATTTTTAAGAATCCTTTGAAATGTTCCCATACCAGTAGGCAATACAAACAAAAGTTTAAGTGACAACCTGGGCATATAATAAAAATTAAATGTCTCTCATTTTTTTGAGCTATTCTTTTAAACAGAGTCTAATTAAAGGACATTTCCCTGTTTCAAAAACTATCGGATATTATATAATTAGCTAATGGAAATGTAAAAAAAAATTGACTAAAAGCATGTCGGACCATGCTCACTATAGGGTTCCGAAGCCGTTACAACAAAGAAATGCACTACAAATTAAAAAACTACGTTGTAACATTTTTTTCTGTTTCCCGCACAGAATAGGTATATAAATTCTTTAGACGCCTGTAATTAGGAGAAACGGGTAAGTATGTTGACTATTTACTCTGAAACTAGTGTAAATTAAAGTGCACCAGTAAAAGAATGAATCTTCATGCCACTTACATCCTTTTGTTGAGAAGCAGTTTTTCGGAAATAATTCAAAAATGGTATTAAACGATAACTTTCAAAACAATTTTCGTTGAAAGTATTTATTAAACATTATCTTTGCATTTTTTGTTTCATATTTTTGTAATGTACCATTTAAAAAATACAGGGAGGGCCAAAATTTATGCTATTTTCGGAGTGGTTATTTCCAAAATGAATAATTCGATTAATCTGAAAATTTCTAAACATTCAATTAATTAAAAAAAAAAACCTTAGATACCCTCAAGTATTTTAAAAGAACTGACAAAAAATATGTCATATGTTGATATTTGATGAAAAAAAGTTTTTCAGCTTCTATCACATGTATGGTGTGCTCTACTTAGAAATATTTATTTTGTTATTTAACTACCAAACTAAGAAGCGGCTTATACAAGACACCTATATTCCGAATTTCAACTATATACATGTTGTAGTTTTTGAGTAAATGCCTGTGACATACGGATGGATGGGCGGACATGATGTAACTATTAGGGTCCTGTTTTTGCCATTTTGGCTCAGAATCCTAAAAATAAGTTGAATCCTTAAACCGTGCCCAACGTACTGTACTGTATAAGACATAATAAAAAAAGATTTTTTAAATGTTCTAATTTTATCAATAGCATAAAAGATATAACTAAAAAATATTACGTAGTCTAATTTAACTAAATATTGTACATTAGGATATTAACACTAATAATTTTTTTTTATTACTATTAGATGATTTTGAAGGATTGCTAAATAAATATTGGAAATTTACATACCATAAAACATCTAGAGTTTTTTTCCACAAGCTAAGTGCAGTAAATGATTTATAAATATTGAGTTAGAATTCAAGTGGATAGCAATAGTAGTCACAGAAAAATGACAGTGACATGTGGACAGTTGAACCAATAGATTAGTCTCGATTTATTTGTGACTGGTTCTTTGTCATTTTAAATTTGGAGCGGTCAGATTGAAGGTATTCATCGACAAAAAAATAAATAAATATAATTTACTTTTACATATCATTATCTATTTGCTTGAGATTGTGGTTGTCATAATTGACCATCATTCTGGATATTCTACTGTCTGATATGATTTTTAAGTCCCATCCCCAGCATTATAAGTGAGTTATAAATAAAAACAGATATCTGGATCGAAGTATAACCACTGAATTGTAAAACAGAAATGGCCCAAAAATATCAGCTTGTGTATTGCAACATTTAATTTATGTAAGCCTCGATGCAAAATTAATTCCCAACGATTCACTTATATCGCATGATTTTCAATAAACGTCGAAATATATCATTTATCGAATTTAATTCATTTAATATGAAGGATGCAAGAAAACAAAACAATTATAGTTCAAATAAATAAATAAATAATTTATCTTTAATATAAAATCAAAGTTAGAATAACAAAATATTGAATAAATAGGAATGTCTTAACATTTTATATACCTCCTGTTGAAAGAAGCTATAGGAGAAAGATAATTAATATGAATTTTTATGACAAACAATATCACCAAAACAAAAAAAAATATTTCAAAAATGTAAAAATGAATATTCAATTAATAAAAACTGAATACGAACCTTACGTAAGTACACACTAATGTTCCATAGCCTTATTTAAACCCTTATAGTGTATAAGGCTTTGAAGAAGTCTAGTGCGGGTGATCATCTACAGTTGACACTACTGAATGTACTTTCATTATTTGACTGCAGTGGAGCTTAAAACAAGGCCTTACATCATCCTCATTTTGGGCTTCGCCCAACTTCAATCTAAGACTTCAACTGCATGAGACAGTAAAAAAAACCAAATAAACTATCTTTTTTTGAAAATGTGGTTGGGGTCGAAACTGAGTGTGGATTAAAAACAAGAGCGTGACCGGGATCAAATTTAGAAACAGTACTGGAATCAGAACTGAAAGAGGAAACGAGACATTGACATCAGTCCTTTATTATAAAGATGAACAAATTCTATGTCCATATGGGCGAAGCCGCGGGCGGAAAGCTAGTTGGGTGTGTATATAACTTAGCACAAGCAACGAGAGCTGGGTGCACCAGTTTGAACCTGAAAGAAAAGCCCATCGGCAGAATGGGTCTTTCCATTCGAAGATTTACTGATGATTTCAAAACAGGTGAAGCATCGGTAAGAAAATGGTTGTTTCTTTTCGTTGCAAAATTAAGATAACACACTACGGTACAGGTTACAAATCAATTGTAACTGTAAATGCAAAATATGGCATGCACTACGTTCACACACTACCCCAAAGTAATTAATGCATTTTTAAAGCCACAAACATAGAATTAATGACTCATTTGCCATACATTCCGGATGTTGCACCATGTCATTTATTTAATTTCCGAAAATTAAAGGTTTTCAAAAGACTGTTTGAAAGAAATGAACTAATTTTATGAATAACATAACTTCGATGCTACTTACCAATTCACAAACACATTCAATGAACAATTTTTCACTATAATAGGTTATTTCCACCATTTATGTAACTAGTAATTCTGCTTCTTGCTATAATATTGTGCAATGTAATTTTAAGTTTTTATAAAAAAAAAAGGTTGGAATGGGGATTATTTATTTACTTTTACTAAATTAAATAATCACAGATATTTACAACATACAATAAAATATACAGGATAACTATTATTTTTATATATACTTTTTGTACATTTTATGTGAAATAAACATGTTTCTGTGATGCTTTATTATCCATATCTATTTAATATCATCAAAATTACCATTATTTAGCCTTCAGTCTATAATATTTTTTTATTACTTGAATTGTACAAAATATTTTCTGTATGTATGAGTAGTAATATAAAAATAAATTTCGTTTTCTAAGAGTGAGTTTGAAGTTTTCTAAATATTAAACATATTGAATTTAATTTTTACTGTTGATACTAGTTTTTCAAAATAAACATTTGTAGCAAAAACTGAGATAACTTATTTATTATTCGATAACAATGAAATTAATAAGAAAATTGTCCAACTACAATAAAAGGCTTTTTATTATACTTCAATAAAACATACTTGAAAACAAAAGGTTATTTAATTGTACACCTATATTTAGATATCCTTAACACTGAACTGTTTGTGTATAAAAATCTATGAAATAGTAATGTCAAAGCTATACTCAAGGACTACTTTGAAACTCACAAGCGTTACAAAATAAAAGTGGAAAAATGATTAGACTGACCGATACATTTTATAAGCAAGCAAATAAGCAAACTAGAATTATCAGTGACACCAGTAACGGTGATATTTTTCTTTATTAGTAATCCTACTAATAAAGTTTGTATGTTTGAACGTTTGTTATGCAATAACTTTTAAACGGCTGAACAGAATTATCTGAAACTGTACAGTAAAATAGTTTATATATCAGAATAAAATATATTGTTAAATTTATAAAGGTACTAACTTGTGCTCGTGGCTTTGCTTGCATGATCGAGAACAAATTCTTCAATTATGCCGATTGGTTATCGGTAATAACAATGTTTGAGATTCGAGTTCAAGATCGGAATTGCTGAGCAGAACTGGGATCAGAATCCAGAGCACAAGTAAATCGTTTCACAAAAAAATAATTGTGGCATTATCTGTGTTGTCAGTGTAATAATATGAGTTTTTCTGGTACGGAAACGAAAACAGAACCAAGATCTGGATCATAGTTGATAATGTCATCAATCAGCATAAAAGAGCGAATGAATTTTTGTATGTCCATGCAGACAGAGCCACGGGTGAATTATGTATATTTTGAAAAGAAACACAATCTAGATCAGGTCCAAAATCAGGATGAAAAGCTGAGACAGGGCTGAAATTGAAAGAAGGAACAGCATTGGGATTGTGGTTGACAGAGTGGTCTGTTGATATAAATGATGATAGAATTCGTGCAATGTCCACTCGGGCGGAGCCATAGGCATAAGCTAGTATATAAAATATTTTATCAATGCCACCTACTTGCCTACTATAACATCCAAATACCAATATGTAATGTATCTGTTGGTATGATCGAAGGAGAAAGCAATACATTTATATAGTTACTATAGTTACTGATATTTCAAGGGGCAATCTCGGAATAATGTCATTTATTTACAGGTGAACAGGAACAAAAAATATGGTACATTATATCATTTAGTTTAGTTAATTTGTTAATGTAAAGCATGTCACACAACGCAACAATCAAGTAAAGTATTGCAAATAGAACAAATAAATTATAATATAAAACAGTATTGTTGCATTGTACAATCAATTAGCAGTATAACAAATAATACTGCATTACCAATAACATCAGTGTGATATTTTTTCTTTCAGTGCTTACAACCTTTTATGACAGAAATAAAAAATAGACAATTATAATTCAATTACAATACAATTAGATGCACCACTGGTGTTTTTCGAATAACATATTTCTTGATAATAATTTACACATTAAAACGCAAATGCGGCGTCAGCTTTCGAAAATATTGGCTGAAGATCTTAAGGTACACTTGAAACGCGATCCCTTGATACAGTCTAAATACATTATCACATTTCATAAGTCCACTTTTGCACCGATATTACTCAACGGTATCGCTTGCAACTCTGTCCTTAAGCACAGAAATTCCGCTGTCACGCATGTGATAGCTGCGCAGGCAACGTTCAAAGTCCACCAGGAAAATGTCATCGGAAAAATCCCATTGTAGATCCAGCACACCAACAAATGTATACAATGGTATGTACAACTGAAAGCAAAAACACAAGGAAACTAAATAATTATGTTCACATTTAAAACCTTTTTTATCCAACCACTACTTTATTTGAATGGAATCCAACTAGTAACCGATTACTTAACTTCCATCGATTGTAAGACTGATTTGTAAGCAAATACTTATTATAATTTTGAAATCGGTCCTTATAAATAAAACAAAATTATACACTGTATCTTTAAAATTTAAATAAATATGAGATAAAACACTTTTTGAATTACTAACTTTCATACAGCACTTACAAATTAAGTAACTTATAAAATATTGTCATGTTTTAAAAATTCCAATTACAATTATAATGGCTTAGTTGAAAACTCACCTAAAATCTAAGCACAGTTTAGTTCTTCCAACAACCATCCAGAGAACAAATGCACCAACAAGAGCATTTAAAATGAATGCTAAAATCACTGATCGACCTTCGCTGTCTCTAACATGTATCTCCTGAAAAACAAGGAATTGATGAGACAATATTTCTTTGAATTACAGTATATAACAAAAAGTTGAAAGCTATTTTTTATAAGGCAAAAATTTCAAATTTGGCTATCGGTTACTATATATAAAATGTATAACTCATATATTGAAAAGTTGAAATATAACTATTCATTAATTACCTTAAGAAAATAACAACTAATTAACATGTTCAGATGTTTATATATTTGATAGAATCAAAGTTTAATTAATTATAGTGTACTCTAAATGACCATTCACACAA
The DNA here is from genome assembly GCA_005406025.1 of Eumeta japonica. Lineage (NCBI taxonomy): Eukaryota > Metazoa > Arthropoda > Insecta > Lepidoptera > Psychidae > Eumeta > Eumeta japonica. The sequence goes on along the minus strand of BGZK01000983.1, from coordinate 201,317 downwards.
TAGACTACAAATCTACTGATTTAATTTACAATGCTAACCCATAAACAAATACAGCGTTTTCAAGAAGAAAAAATTTTATCATACATATTTTTGTAAATATCAAACTGACCTGGGAAAATATCTAATAATTATGTTAATGATAATATTAAGGATAGACCTCTGAGTAATGGAACTACTTGTTGCTGTTCTAGCATCATTTATAAATGAATTATGATTTGGATTATACAATAAACAACCTATATAACCATAATTAATTGTTTATAACATAAAGCGTTTCATTTTAGCGCAAAGTAGACAAAACATACGTGGTATTTAAACAAATGATCCAAAGTTCGTGCCGCTCCATTCAAATCCTGCATTATAGCCATCAGCAAACATAGTGATAGATACAGAAGAGACTGCACTGCGACTATTTGAAATACAAGCAAACAAGGATCCCATTGCGTATAACGAAATGAACCTGTTAACTTCTTCATTTTAGACATTTGCACTTGAATTTACGTATTTCAGTTATGGATTTCAAATCTGTGGTACTCGTACGGTGAGCACCTAACACATGGTTTTCGAATTTAGAAATATTTATACAAATGTTTTACATATACAATGCCAATTTATTAAAAACACGGAAAGTTTATGGTATTATGAAATATATTAATCACGAACGTCCAACGCAGACAAATGTCACCAATCAATGTCAAAACATTGAGCATAGAGAACAATATATAGACATTGGTTTTTTTTATAGGCAAGATGAACGAACAAAGATGTTCTCAATCACAAAGTAATAGACAAAATTACATATATTGAAATAATATTAAGCCAGCAGAATTAGAAAAACAGTTAAAATAATTCGTTTCAGATAAGCATTGATAAAAAATGCATGAGTTTACTATTGCGGAATATATATCTGAAATATCTCCCACTTTAGACTAACAGAACATCATTAAAAGGTTTTTAAGAAATAGATCTAAAACTGTTGTTTTTAGGTTATTTTTCGCCGCTAATGTTTGATGATGAGGTGTTCCGAAACTGCTTCATTTGAATTCCGGTTGATCGAATTTAGTTAATAATATGTTTAAATAATTACAAAACACTGTTACAATTTTCGAAAATTTCAAGTATTTTTTATTGTGTTAGACAAAATGTTAAACCCTCAAAATTGTAGTCAAATCTGTATCTAATTACCGTCGACTTAAAAAATGTTTGTTTAAAAATATCTCTAGTTCCCAACAAATTGCATTTGTTCAGTAGAGCTCTAACGTTTAAAAAAAATTGACTTAACAATGTTGTTGAAAGTAATTCATACGGAGCTAATTTTTTTTTGTCTAGTCGTCAATTTTATGAATCTGTTGTTGAAGTATCAATTTTTAACAACTTTAACCTTCAAAATGGCGTTAACAACATTATTTAATACTTTTTTCGGGATGCGTTTTTTTGCGAATATTTTAACGACAAATGAATGCATCGTCAAGAAAACTTTCTTATTTCACTTATTGGCAATTATATATATAAATTTATGAAAAAAAGTTGCTCTTTTTTTTTGTTCAAAGGAAAAAAATCGCTCTACTTTCGGTATAAATTAATAGAATTTGTTCATCAAAATCAATATGAAATTCATCGTCTGGCGAGTTGTCTTATAAATGTATCTGAATGATAAAAAAGTATTCATATTAGATCACCTGTCTATAGAATTCAAACAAGAACTAATACGCTTCTAGACAGAAAAGAAAGAAGTTCCTTGTAACAGTATATTTTAATAACGAACGATAATAAAAGTATTACATTATTTATACAAACTTGTAATATCTTAACAAATATACATTGGCGTAGCGTGCCTTGGAGGGGCCCTGTATCAAAATTAGTTGGGGGGCCCAAATGAAGGGTAAAGATTTCTCATAAAAGAAACAAAAATTCTTGCATTAAATTAAAATAAATATTTATTGATTATAAGTTAACACTTCCTCCTAGAAATTGAACTAGACAAACAATTCAAATTAAATATACACTTTTCTTGTCTTTTTCTCGGCAAAGTGATTTATTAAATCATCCATAGTTGAGAAGACGATTTCAGTTTTTTCTAAAACTTCTACCTCTAGACACAACAGTGACTAGTCTGACAGCCGTTCCTGTCCCATCGAAGTCTTTAGTTAATTTATTATCAGTTTTAATTTTGAAAAACTTCTTTCAGCTGTTACGGTTGTAACTATAAGGGTCAAGAATAGAAAGCATTGTTATTATCTCCAGAAAACTGGATGCAAGGCTATTAAATTTTATCAGTAATAATTCAATAACTTCCTTAATGGAATGAATTTTTTTGAATAACAGATTTTAAGCATGTTTTTGCAACAGTATTTAATTGTTCATAAAAGTGAATTGAGATGTCTTTATTGTATTTAGCCAACAGTTTTACGGAAGCGTATTTTATCACTTTGTTTGAAGAAGATAGGAGTTGATCCGGTTGTAATACTTTAAACATGTAACTCAGGTCACAAAAGATCTGAAATTTTTGTTTAGTTTGAGAAATTAATATATCGAAACATCAACAGCATACACTGATCCTGAAATATGATTCCGGATCTTAAAATCTCTCATCTTGTGATAACTCGTCAAAAAAACCTTTAACGTTTAAAAAAACGTTATCTTTCGCCTTTTATTTTTAAAAACAGTAGTTACCCCCACTTTTCTGTTAAATCTCTGGACTCATTTAGCAAACCATTGAATGAATTTTGATTTATTTCGCTCAATCTGTTCATAAGATTACTTAATGAAATATTAGCTTTCTGCAAGTCATTATTTTCACATTGTACAGCTATAGAACCAGGGTTAATGATATCAAATAGTGAAGCAAAAAATGTGACAAGCACTAAGAAATCATAACTCTCTAAAATGTTAATTGTATTTTTACATTCTTCGCGTTCATCTCTTTTAGTGGAAATTAAATTTAGTTGGTACAAAGTTTTCAGGTTTATATATAATTTTTCTTTATCGCTAATAAACCATCGTTCTTTGAAGATCATCTAGTAGGAAATACCTTCTTAAGAGTAATTTTATATTTTTTCAGATGAATAGTTATTCAAAATTGTCCAGTGTTTATATACTATTACAAAAAAAGTATATATTTTTCTAAATTATCCACAAACTTTTGCCAACTTTAGGCCGCACGCTTAAAGCGGGAAAAAGTGATTGCTTTTTTGACTTTTTGACTTCTAAAATGAAAACTAGAAGGCACGTATGACAGTTTTTTTCATATATTTTTTTTTTTCCCGGAAAGCACGAGATTAAGTGACATTGTGTTTAACATTTTAATAATTTTTGCTTACACACATTAAAGGCCTTAGTAACTCGGGGGCCCCGTATCATTGATATGGCTGATACGGCGATAGCTACGCCCCTGAAAATATATTATCATAGTTTTGCCGTTTGTAGCGAGCTGTGCCGTTTATTACAAATGAAAAACTTTTAATTATCGACGCAGACGACGCATAATTACTTCAACTTTGTCATTTTTTGTGAAATATTTAGGAAATCAATTCTAAATCAAATCGTAAATATCATTTTTTTAAGTAATACAATAACATATGAAATGTGTCATTATCTATTGAATTCTCTTGATATTTACGTACCACCACCCATTCCAAATTCTGACGCAGAAAATGGACGAAAAACCGCCGGAGTTGATCAACAGAAAGGGCATCGTTTTTCACCATGATAACGTCAGACCACACATATCTATAGCTACTCGGCAAATATTGAAAGTTTGGTACGAGAGTGTTAATGCATCCACCATATAGTCCTGACTCTCGGATTTTCACCTGTTTTGGTCTCTTCAAAATTCTTTAGGTATTGTTAGGTTACCAAGAGAGGACTGTCAAAAAGAAATCCCAAAATTCTTACAAAATGGCAATAAGTTATTGAACAAAATGACACGTGTATATACTGTAATTAAATGTAAATACAATATAGCAAAATTATCTTGAATTTGTATGGAAGATACAAAAATACTTTTTCCCACACAATATTCCATTTTGATCTCTAATATTAACTTTTAAAAAGATAGCCTAGTTCTTAAAATACAAAATAAACAATTTAGTATGAAAAATGAATGAAGCACTTTATCAATGCTACCTGATTGGGATCACGGTTTGGCAACAATGCGTAAGTAGTTGTATGCGTGCCAATGATTTTTCTTGTTATCTAACACTGCTATCGTATCCACACTGATCGTATACTAACACCATATCCAAATACTCCCAGCCCTAAATAATAATTCACATACTGTTGAGGAATTTTTCATAAACGATATGCGCGTGCACTTCCCCGTCGCGTCGCATTAGCGCTGAAAAGGCGGGACTGATCTGGGACGTGAGAAAATTAGCGGTGTGGAACGCAGTGGCAACATTGCAATATTTATTTTTCTTGTTTGCGTTTGCAACTTTTATTTTGCTTAATGTAATTATAAAATATTTTATAATGGAAAAAGTGGGCACGGTGCTGTTCATTTACAATTTACATAGGAGCCATCCATTAATCACATGCTGTTTTTTTTTAACATTGGTAATATGTGTGAGGTTTGAGACTAACCCCTACACCCAAAATCATGTATATTTTTAGAACTTACAAAGAATCTTAAAATTTTAAAAATATTATCTTTAAATACAGGTATAAAGTATAATCTAATTTTATTTAAAAAAAAAATTATGGGCCATGATAAATATGTCTAGACAGAAAGGTTACAGATTGTTTTTAACTGACATAAAAATAATATTAAAGGAATGGTGTAATCTTGCGAAAAACATATATTGTACTAGTACATGAACATATTTAATGTACATTATCCTCGGACCACGGATTAGCAAGACTTTCTTCAACACTAACAACTGGATAAGCATCTTGCAAGTCAGTTGTTAGCACTGTGCTTTGTTGAAGATCAACGTCGGTTTCATCAAGCCACTCGGCTTCATCATTTTCGCACACTACACAGAGAATCTCTCTTGATTTACCGATCGATCGTCGCGTGTGGATGCATGAAGGACGAACATTGTGCATCTCTAGACTATTATTGCTCGGATTAGATTGCTTGTGACATGAATTTACATGTTTCTTAACTTTCGTCTTTATACAGAAGTACAATCTACACCGCTTTCACGTCCTTTCCACAAGTTGCTGACGATCCTTCTGCAGACTATGGCAATACAGATCATAAAGCAATTTATTAAAACCCTTATGCAATGGAATAATTCCAAGAGACTGACACAGAAGAAATGTAGCAAACGTCTTGCCATTATGCTCTTGAGGCTTCGGAATACATAGACCATTGGATGACTGCAAAATCGGAAAAGGAGGTATAACAAAGCATTCCGAAAGAATAGATCGAAGAGAACTCCGCACATATCCACAGCAAGGGCTGTCATCACACTTCACCACCTGGTGATATTAAGATATTTTAATTGTACTATCGTATTAGATAAGAAAAATAAATGATAAATTAATAATAAGTGAAATTTTACTGATCTACCTGAAGCAAATACTGGTTTTCTCGCACATTCTCACTTTACCACTGTGAAGAAGGCAGGTCTGGAATATAGCTTTCAGCACTGCCATTGGGCTCAAAATTCTCTGCTATGATGTCATGGTCGTCGATAACCATATTATTCCACACTTCTTCGAAATCTTCTTCAGCCTTCTGAAAGTTCATTTTTTTAAGATCGTGATCTTGTGTTGTCCCATGTTCATCCAAATGAGTTCCATAAGAATCATACGGCAGTATGAGTCCAGATAATTCCTGGCTTAAAGGCGTCATTCTTCTCTTAACAAAGTGGGGTATGGCATGGGAAATAACCTTTGGATATCTCGAGTTTTCATCGGGTCCTCCATCAGATGAAATCAAAATAACTGGTTTCAGGCGTCCTTCTTTATCCTGCATAATTTCCTTGAAATTGTTGAGAGTAGCAAGCTTATCGAAGTCCCAGCATGAGTAGAAGTTGTTGAAAATGAATGTTTGCCACTTCTAATCGCTACATATGTTGGCCCTGAATACGTAATTGCTTCAGCATGGCCCATATCATTTTCTTTTATGATGCACCCAGCATAAACACTAGGGATCAATTTGTGCCTCATATCAATCATCCAATCATGAACAGGCAATGAGACACAATATTCGACATGCACCAGAAGAGGAGCTTGTTTATTTGCCACTGTCAAGGCTATAGATACCCGGGCTTTATCATCTTGCGACAGAAAAAACACTTGGTTTGGCCCGAGAATAGATGTCAGCGTTTCCAGGGATCTTATTGTGGCGACACAAAAATACTGATCGACGTGAGCCTTATAGTGATCTGCCTCAGGGCGACTCAATTTGACAGGTACAGTGACTACATGTCTTTTACCCTCCAAGGTGGTATTTCTTGGGAGCAACCGAAAGTACGTGCCACTCTTCGAAATTTGAAATCCATGCTCCTTTTGTTTCTTATAGAGGTCAGTCAGCGTTCGGCAACTGCGAACTATTTCTGAGCGACGTCGTTCCTCCGCAGAAGCACCAAACATAGCCCAATCAACGATAGTTTTTAGCAATTGCGGTTGTTTCTCTTCCAGGCGTGGGCGACCTGGGGCAGAGCGCGCCTTAAGAAGACTAGCTACATTTGGACTATGAGTGCAAGCAAGATAAATCTTTGACTGTATTGATAATCTATGTGATGCATATGTTGCTCCTTCTTCCATAATTCTTTTATGCATTTATCAATTTCTAGGCGCAGTTTCGTCACATCACGAGTTTCATTTTCACTGGCGCCCAGAGAATCCCTACGATGGACAGCTAAGTCAAGTTCAATTTAAAGGAAGATCTGATTCGTCAACTTATCCTGCGCAGGTGTAGCACATTCAGGCTGCGGTATAGAGCTGCTTGTACTTGGTATATCCAGTGAATTTTAATCACTACACTCCAAATCTTGACCTTTTCATTTCCGAGCACCTGGAATGACCGACATTTAAACAACATGAAAACATTAAAATTATTGTCATAAATTAGATTAATAATTATTATTGTGAATTATATAATATATACATAAATTATTGCTACAATTAAATTTCCTCTTATCATGAATTCATAATACATTTGGGATGTTTACTACCTGTTAAGGTAACTTAGTTTTACTTTGTTTTTTACTTTTAATAAACCCATGCCTCACCCTGAACCTTGTCTAAAGGTTCAGCTCAATATACCTACTTTTTTACAGTCCAGCGAGCGGTGAAAAGTAGGCATATGAGGTCATCCATTAAAGCACGGTTTTTTTAGCATTTTTTAATGGAATAGAATACAATATTCCTGCACGCCAACGATTAATTAAGACTATTAAAAACCTAAGAAATTAATCGAATAACTGTTTTATAATGTGAAAATAAATAAATATCTTTTGGATTTAAGTAATACTTAAGTAGGTACACTGCATATTTTATCTGTATAAATTTTTTACAATGTTACCAAAAAAAGATTTAACAATAACATTTATACCGCAAATAAACTATAGGTAAAGTCTTATTTATTAGAACAATGTTCTTAAATAGATACCTACTAGTTTTAACTTACCTTTTTAGAATTAGAACAATAATAGAGAATATTAAAAAACTTCTTTGCTTGGTGCTTTCGGCGGTAATCTTGTAAAAGATCATTCGTTCACTTCATGAATTCTTCTTTTGTAGTATATTTTTGTTTCGCATTAGCCCACAACTCATTCAATTTTTTCTGAGCCACACTCTGTTTTATGCTTTCTTATACTCTGCAAATAGGTATCTATACAGATCACTTAGTTCAGATACTTAGACACTGTTTTAATGCAGAACATACGAGGTAACGGTTTACGCATGCATTTGGCGTCACAATAACAGAATGACTGGCGACTGGCAAGCCGAGCCTGGCGGTCGTCGCGGCGCGCGGGGACTTCGTTTGTTGCCCGTAAAAGGCGAGTCAAGGTCGCGTGTTTGACGAAAAAAGAAATACACGTGATATCTTACTATACCCCTTCCCCCTTGTGATATTTCGTGATTTTTGCCGAACCCCCTCCCCCACCTTTCGAGATTCACATGATTAACGGACGGTCTGATACTATATATGACATGTACCTAAATATTGTTTAATTAAATGTTAATTCAGCGAGACTGTTCCAAATGGTTTTAACTAGAATACCTACTAAGACCTACAGTATGCAAAATTTAAATGAAATTGTTAACTAGGATATATGTTCAATCCTTTTTTAACATATTTTATATGTAAATTGACGCGTCCACCACTAGATGTTAACCATAATACTCTCTTCTAATTTTCTAAATAATTTAATAAATAACACGGAATGTAATAAATGGATAGGATTTAAGAAAAAAGTGTGAATTTGTTATCAAGTTGATTTTTTACGTTTTATTTGTCTTTCTAAACTCAACAGTGGTGCATTTTTCGATTTCCTCTTCTGTTTCTTCAATTCACCAGATTGCAGAGCTTTCTTCATGACCTGTAGTGCGTTCTCCTCCGTCTTTGGTAATAATGCATCTGGATCATTCAAAGTTGGGTATTTAAATGAAAATCCTCTAGGAAAGATTGGTTTCGCCAACAGTGTATCTAACTGCTTTTTCTTCAGCTGTAATTTTTTCCCTACAGCATCGTCTTTAGTTTTTCGCGGTCTGGTTTTTGAAGTCAAGGACTAAATCATAGCAGTTTTCATGTGTGTTTTTCTATTTAATAAAATTGATCATGTGTCCTTGATTTCTGTTTTATAAATTTCATTAAATACTTAAAAGACTAAATTATAAGAGTATAATTGTGGATTTCACCGATTGATACGCTACATATAGAACTTTTTGCATTTAATAAGATTAATATTTTTTTTCTAAATCTGATTAAAATATTCATGATTTTTATAATCATTATATTTTGAATTGCTACTTCTACAGATCATTAAATAATCTTAAGAAATTTATTTGACAATATTCACATGGTCTCTTTTGATAGCTTTTTTTTTTTTACTTGACTGTAGATGCCTAACAACTTCATGTCGACTAAAGGACAGATAAGTATAAGTGGTAAATTTTTAATTTATTATAAGAATTCAATACTTCCATTTTTTAAATCTATCCTACAGTTTATGAATTCTGCAATGATTTTGTTCCTATGGAATATTTTTCTAAAATAAAATTTTCATACAATAAAAATTTGCCTCCACTGATTATAATGGTATGAAAGTTGGCAAAGTTTTCAAGCAAGTATTTTAAGTAGGCTAATTTTTGGATATTCCTCTCTTAGTGAAAGTTCAGTTCGAATACTGCATATCTATAAATCTGGCAAATTATTTGATATTCTTTGATGACAGGATTATATATCAAAATTGCAGCTATACGAAAATAGTTAATTTTTTCCACACCTGAGGATTCCACAATCCACATGTGAGAAAGTTTATATGTATTATTATATATTAGTTCTTTGGATCAATTTGAAAATTCAATCAATCACAAACGGTCATATTGTAAAACTAATGCAAAAAGTTCAAGCTGATCTTTTCCTTAACAACATAAAATTACAATATGGGTTTTTATGTAAATTGCATGAAAAGGATACAGAAAATCTTCATCCACCAGTAAATCCATGTCCTGGGCGGCTTTGTCTAACCAACCCTGCTCCTGTGCCGTGCGTCGGTGTTGCAACTGCAGTTTGTCCACCTCCCTCGCCAGAGATACAACTTCGCGCATAGATGATAGAACATGATCGGGCACAGGAAACATAGGCAGCTCAGACTCTATATTGGGAAATAAAACAAAAAAAAATTGACCCTGTGAGGTAACTGCATTAAGCGTTGATGAATGCGATGGCAAATCTAATTCCATGTCAGATTTAGTTCCTTTTTAATTAATCCATATATATCATGTGATTTTAAAAATACTTTACTATTGAAAATATAAAATGGCCTAACAAGATGAAAGATAATGTAATGAGACTCAGAGTTATTTCGTCATCATTGATTAATACTGAATTTTCTGCACTATGAAACGGAACTTTTTATTTAGAACTTTAGTATTTATTTCAAAAACTGAATACAAATTGGAGTTTAGGATTTCTGGAAAATTGAAAAAGTTTAAAATGAAAGCAAAAGTCTCCTCCCAACATCAATTCCTGCTAATGATTTTACTAAGAAATCTGCCAATATTTATAAACATGTAGCAAATGTTTACAACTTTTGAGAAATAATTTTAGTGAAATGTAGTAAATAGCCCATTTGACATGACCATAGATATTTCTCTCTTAAATATAATAACCTTATTATACTCACTTTTATTCAGGGTCCTACAAAGTTTCATGTATAGATACGCTTCGCCGGGCTCCAACATGAGGATCGTCAGACCCTCTTTACTCGCACGCGCCGTTCTACCGCTGCGATGTACATAATTCTAGGAATCGCACAAATAAGTTGACATAAGTTATTATATATATAGCAATAAGTACTACACAGCAATACAGACAATTAATAAAGATGAAACAGATATCTGGTAACTATCAGAAATCCGTCCGGATACTGAATTACTATCCGGTATTCGGCCAAATTCCAGATAGTGAAATTAAAAAAATTCTCATTATTTTACACAAGGAAAATCATACCACAAAAGGTTATAGAGACCGTTTATTTTTATAATCGCGTGTCAAAAATGTTTGTTATATTAATTAGTTTAGTACTCAAAATTAACAAGTGGCAAATTGTGGTGAATGAATAGGAAATTTTCCGCATTTGTTGGTAAGAGGCGACTCCAGTTGGTTTCGTACACCAGACCGACTTTTGGAAATAACTTTTCGCTGTAAATGCTACTGCCAGTTGCTGAAAGATAAATTCTAGCAAACCTTGACAACTGCGGGTACTGATTCAAATTAACTGACCACCAAATGTATGGGTCGTGATTGCGATCGATTCGAGATGTCTTTAAGAAAAAGTCAATCATGTTAGCAATTGGATTTTGTTTTTCTTGACCGCGATAATCACTAATATTATCCTTTGCCACTTAATTGAATCAGTCCCAAAAAGTATCACGAGCTTCACATATGAAGTGGGATCCAGTTTCATCTTTTTTCATTCTTTTAGCAGGTGTTGAAGACGGAAGAAGATTAATAATTTGTTATTGTTAGAAGATTCGTCGTAAGAGTGATTATAAAATAGTCTGACTCGAACCTTGGGTCTAAAAAGGTAGGAATTGGGTAGTTTGAATTCTTTCCTAAGGATTTAAAACGACTTTCCAATTCAGCTTTCAAGGAAGCTCTCATACAAGCAAGTCCGATATTCTTTGTGCAGTCTTGTTTTCGTCTAAATACTGTTTTAATACGCGGGATGGTCTCAGATGTACAGGTGAGGCCAAAACTTGTAATTTTCGTTATATCTTCAATTGGTTTTAAAAGATTTATGCACTGATCCATTAGGCCCTACTGTTGTATCGTCAAATTAGTGAGTGTGTCATGTTCAGCGACATAAAAAGAGATAATCCTTTTTTTATTCCAACAAGCATTCTGCCATGTGGAATTTCCACCTCGTGTTGATGTTTTGAACTAACTGATGCTACAGTAAATTTAACTCCTTTTGAGTTGCAAGCAATTTTTCTTGTGCTAAGCCTGAATGATTGAAAGGAGTTACTAGAGATCTTCCAATAGCTATCATGTCTAATACTTAAGCTTGGACCTTCATCGACTCATTAATAACTCACTGAAGCAAATGTATGAAACATCTAACAGAACCATACTCTGCAACTGAAGTTCCTTTCACCATATTAGCGCCACTATCATGGATTAGTAAGTTCATTTTTCTCATCAGCGAATAGCTATAGCGTTCAGTTCCTTTACTATATTTTCTCCTGTGTGATCCTAAAAACGGTTTCATAGAAAGAATGCCATGTTGCAGCTGAAATTCCAAAGACAACCGATGGGCTGTGAAACTCAACAAGCTGGAACTATTGTGTAGGCAGATCCAAATGTCAGAAGTAACAGATACTGCAATAGCTTTTAAAATGTTTGTTTTAATTTTATCGTGAATTCTGTTGTAGATATCGGGAACAATTTTTTGAGAAATATAAGTGCGACTTGGTAATTCGTAACGAGGTAGTACTTGTTCTAGAAGCCTTTTAAACACGACCTTTTTTTTGATACTAAACGGCTCGTTATCTATAGCAATCATTTCTGCAATTAAATAATGATATTTTTCGGCTTTAGTTATAATTCACATCCAAAGTAATTTTCTTTCAAACAATTCCTACAGTGTTAATTGTTTTTTTGCTGATGTTGAAGATGCACTTGTGCTGGGAATGGCATCTCCCAGAGCCACAACCGACTTTGAAATTTCATCCGTTTTACTTTTAATTCTCAATTTAAACTCCTCTGAATGTTTAGACTTTAAATTATTACTCATGGCTGAAGTACTTAATGGATGACAAAAAACATACTTTAAAATATTGCACCGATTCACAATGTGCATAAATGAAAAAAAAAGCTGAAGTCACAAACTTGCATTCATAAAATTGGTAGATGTCGTTTTAAAGAATTTAAAGTAAGGCCGTAATAGTTCTTAGTTCTTCGTAATAGTTCTTGTTAATCAATCAAACATAAAATCACGACGACAAGTGAAAAAATAATGGAATAAACAAACAAACTGACAAATAAACAAAAACTGACATGCACATAACACTCGAACGCCCCAGAGTCGTCCGGATCTCCGCTCACGTGTGATAACACCCGAACGCGCCCGAATATTTCCGATCTCATTCACCGCACCTATATTCAAATAAAACTGATCGCGTCATGTAACGGGATAAAGGGCCGAATATCCGGTAGCCGGATATCCGGTAGCCGGATATCCGGCCTCGTAACTCGCCGAATATTCGGCATCCGGTATCCGGCCAAACCACTCTCTGTTTCATCTTTGATAATTAGTGTTTATTTAGCTCTGTTTAATCATGCCCATGTTTCAATTCCGTAATTCAATTTTGTATTCAGGTAACAAAATAACATTTTAAAAGTAGATACAGACAGCAAAAGGTAGTATATTAAGCATGAATAAACAAGAAAGAGTGTTATTAATGTCTTAGATCTATTTCTAATGTTGATAACAAATTTTTTTCCAATAAAACAATTACTCATTTCTGCAATTCCATAAGGGAACATTCATTAACTATGTGAATTCAAAATGGGGGGAGTCCCATAATACCTCATTAAATGTCATTTTAATAAAGGGGGATATAATTGGAAACCTAACATCAACTTTTAAAAAATATACATTATTATACAGATAATAAAAAAAATGTTCAATTTTTCTTTTACTTAGAGCAATTATTTTTTTTTTTTTATCTATAACAGAGTAATATTTGTTCTGCATATGAAGTCCAAATTTTAGTAAATTCAAATAACTTTACTTATTTTACTGTTACTTAAATTACTAAATAAGTATAGATCTCATGCGAGTGGAAGAGGAGTAGTCCCATCAAATTTCACTTAATCTCACCAAGAGGAGTTAGAGGGCCAAACTAAAAGAAAAACAGCTCTGTAATTAATGGATGTTCCCCAAGTGATACAATTTAATCACGTTATTACAGACATTGAAAAAATTATGGCTTCCGACCTCCATGAGATATTTGTTTCACATGAGTAAAATGATGCAGCTTGAAAGATTTACGTCCATTCTTGATAATCATCCTGTAAATAAATATAGTACATACACCCCATACCACTTACTCCCTTTCCCATATAGAATAAATCCCTTTTTTTGTATTAAAATCTCTAATTAACTTTGCATAGGAGCCATTAATTATATAAGATGCAATCACTCACCTCCGCGGTCCTCGGCACCTGATAGTGTATGACATGGTCCACATCAGGTATATCCAGACCGCGCGCAGCCACGTCCGTCGCAATCAACACGCCGTGAGGATCGTCTCTGAACCTGTAAACGTGATATAACAAATCATCTCCAATGGTCAGCCGATAAGGCTGTGGTTTGAAGAACTGAATACGAGGTTTCCAGACTTGGCTCTAGATCTATTATTCAGCTACTAGTCATAAGATGGAATATGGTAAGCATATCCTATGATAGGAATAGATCCTAGTTGTTTTAATCTTTTTTGCAATAATAATTCAATTTACGAGTCTAAAATTATCAAATTTAGAGATGTACAATTTGAGTGTATTACAAGTATTAATCGTTTTAGAAGTAATTTCATTTTTAAAGCTACAAGCACTAATTTCGTTTTTTTTTATTAGTTATCAACTGATTTTTTTTCAATAACAAACCTTTCCAGATTCTTCAGTCTTTGCCTTTGCGGCATGCTGGCATGTAATGGCAGAGGACGGCACTTCAGTAGACTGAATAGTTGCGCCAGTCTGAAATGGATTGCCTAAATTATAATGTTGGACTTTAGAATTTTAATATTAAGAATCAACTTTAGTCAAGACAATAATAGCATATTATTCTGGAATTTCCAGCATAATTGAACAACAGTCCAAAATTTTTTTGTTAAACTAGTTATTATTTAATTAATAATAATTTAATCTTAAAACGAAATTTAAAAGGGCATATTAATTTATGGCCTTTACATTTCATTTTATGAATGAATAAATCAAATATTTTCTACAATTCTTAATTCCACTCATCATACCTACTTAGTGTAGAAAAGTGTAAAATGTGATGTCACCATGCAATTTCTCCGTCATGATATTGGTTAGGTATAACATTGAAGCACAGTAAATGCAGCATCATTTGCCGCATCAAATTATTAATGCATTTTTACCTTTTGACACTCCCTATGGAATTACAGAACACTATCGTGCGACCGGGATGCCACTTCAGCACATAATACAAATAATGATCTTTCTGGTCCAAAGCACAAGTTATCCGGCATTCTGTCAGTGATTCGGCGGTACCTGCAAATGTTTTTTAAAAGAAATCACATATACAACCCATAAAAATATCTTTATATCGGCATCCATAGAAATCAGTATATATAGAAAATTTAGAATTATGCATGGCACATAAGATTTACAAAAATTAAAAACCTAAGCCAAAACTCTAAACCACAAAACGAGGGAATGAAATAGATGGATGCATCCAACAAGCACCTCCCTTGCACCCAAGGGTCTTAAGTTGTCACTGTGCGATTCCAAAAGACCTACAAGTATTAGTACTGGGTTTATCTACTCCATTTCCTTATTTATGGTTGTAACTGTCACAAATATTGTAAATGACTATAATGTATAATCGTCAATCATTTTGAATTTACAGATGTGAAGGAAGAGTACTGTGATAATGGGGAAATTTAATATTATAGGTAACGTAGGTGACAAATTTGTATATACTTTTATGCACTATTTCTATGTCGTATACATTTTTATACACTAAGAACACTACAAACACTGATAAATGAAAATGTAAATATCATGCATAAATAAATCTGATTATACTAAATGAAATACTTTATTTTTAAACTTTGTTTTTGAAACTAATATGTAATAAATTACTTTAAAATCATGACCTGAATGAATATTGAAATGTGGACAAAAAGCAGAATAATTAATATAACCCATATTATTCCTACTACAATGGAACGTCGATTATCCGAACGTCGATTATCCGAACGTCGCTTATCCGAACAGTACTTCGGGCGGGTCAACACCCGCGCGTGCCTCGCTCGCGCCTCCCGCGCTGCAGTTTTCGCGCACTTGTCGCGACTCGTTCGCTTGTATTGTACTCGTATGTCACTTCCAAGTAACCGCTTGTCGATATTGTACTAAATTTTGCCGCGTGAAAGTAAACTATTTATTTAAAATGCAATATACATACATATAGGTAGTTCAATTATCCGAAAATACCGGTTTTCCGAACACCCAAGTCCCCCAATTAGTTCGGATAATCGACGCTCCACTGTATTTTATTATTGTAATTAATTAATAAGAATCTCTCAGAAAAGTTTAGATGATCCGTTTCTTTATTTACATAATATGTTGCTTGTCACAAACTAGACTATAATAGCGACCACTCATAATACTTGATAATGAATCAAAAACACAAGAATGGTTTTCATCTATTTCCATATAGCCTATGGTTCATCACATCGTTATTTTATCACCTCAGAATGTCTTTTCTTCTTTAATAGCACTATTATAATGTTAACATTTCTAATTAATGTATATTTGTCTATGCTATGTTGATATACACTAATACACAAAAATGTAACTTCACATTCGACTAAACGGGTGAAATTATTTGTGTTAGTAAATTAACCACCCAAAATCCACAAGCTTACAAAAAATTATTGATAGATGTCAGGGAAACAAGAAAGGTGCACATTGTACCACGTAGAAATCTGAGGTCTCCGTCTACCCTTTTACGAAACAGGCATGAATTTATAAAGAAAGAATAGATCATAACAGATTGTTGCACTACCTCAAGACAATTTCAGAGATTAAAAAATGACTAAACAATTTTATTATAGAACCTAGATATGAACAATATTTTAAAAGAAAGTCTTAGACATCCAACTATTATTCTCTCTAAACTATTTTTACCTTGTGGAAAATTAAAGCATAAATTACATTTCTTAGCACTTAAGATTCGTATCTATAGACTATTATACTGAAATCATATTTATGAAGGTTTATTCAGATAAGAACTGAAAATAACTCAAAAATATGCAAAACAGTTTTAATAGGTTATATCAATTAATGAATTTCGAATGTTTATGTATTGCAAGTATTGTATTACCTTATACCTCTTACAATATTGTAAATATTGAAACAGTATCAATAAGGGACATTTTTATAATTTCTCACCTGAATTTTCCAAAGTGATATCAACGACTTTCGGATCCGTCATGCCAATCATGTCAACCAGTTTTTTGATTTTCTGTTGCGGTGTCATTTTCTCTATTTTCTTATTGAGAATTTTACCCCTTTTCGTCACCTAAATATGTAAACATTGTTTATTTTATCAAATTAAATATCATCAGTAGGATATTTACTAAATCAAATGACCGGTTTGATTTTGACCTATACCTACATGTTTTTAAGCTAATAGAAAAATATGGAGATATTATATTTAATGATTAGAATACAATATGTACAATATACAAAGAGCACATAAACCTTAATTATAAAATCAAGTTATTCAAACACAATCATAAACTTTTCTTTAAAAAATAAACAAATGTTGTGGTTGTATGTACAATCATTGATTTTTTAATCAACATTCAAAAAAGTAATATCCAAAATTGAAAAAACTATCAGTTATGGAAATTACATGATTATATAAATGCGTCTTCTATCTTTAAATTAAATATATGATTTAATATCCGATTAGACATAGTAAAAGATTCAAACGAATCTGTCAAAAATTGACAAAAGGAACTAACTATGAGCAAAACTGGAGTTCGATAGCACGCACAAAATTATGTAGTTTAAAATTGCAGCTATATTTATGCAAAACATATTAATTGTACATATATGAAATATCTGACATTTCTAAACTCGGAGCATGATCGATTCCATCCTGTATGATAGAATCTTTTCACAAATATTCATAATCTCCTCCTTTTTTATAACAACTTTGTCAAATTAACTATAACAAAATTATACATTTAAAATATATTTATAAATAATATAGACACAACCCTCCTATGTTGTAATGAAAGGTCGACGATGATATTATTACATTAATCTCTGATTTTCCACATTTGTTTCACTCACCTCTAAACAAACAAGGTAAAGTAAAACATATTATCGCGTAAGCGATACACAGCACACAATATTACTTGCGGACTCGCAGGTTGTTGACTGTAGGGGTAAAATTTCACTATAACGTTTTAAAGCCATAGTAATGTCACCTCTGCAAACTCTCCAACAATAAATCACATTCGCATATTGGATAGCAGTGAAAGGCATTGTTATTAATATTATTAAGCACTTCAATATGAATCATACACAATCTTAGTTTCAAAAACATCAATATCGTAACAAAATACCTAAACTTCTGTGCAACTTCAATAACCAAACGCCGGGCTAGATCACTATACGTCGCCACGCTCGCGGGCGTGAAATGTCATCTGTGGAGTCCATCAGCTGTCGGTAAGGATGTCATTCATGTTTTTACATGTTCACGTTCAAAGTCATTTTTCTCCGAAACGGCTACTTCAATGACAATGGTTTCTTTAGCAAAGTTGTTTTTAAAATAGAAGAAGATTATGAATATTTATGTAAAGATAAATGATCAATTCTATATGTTATATTACTTACAAGCCCTGAACTCTATATATGATATAATATGATCTAATTACTAGACCATTATAATAATGAGACTTATTATGTATTATTATATTTACTACATAGTATAATGGAATAATGATTTTATTCTATGCATACCTTTTTAACTTTCAAGTGTGTTGGTAAATCGTGCACTAGAGTGAGAGTGGCGGAAAACACAAAATTCTGCCTGGAGCTTTTGCGGGTTTCATCTGAATTTAATTTTTCCAATAAAGGATTTAGTTCTTCGAAATGATTTCTTTCCACCATCCTGTCCGTTTCGTCGATTGCCAGAAATCTGAATTAAGTACATTTATATATATGTAACTTTATACAAAAAAAAAGAACCTTTTCAAAATGGATTTATACAAGCATGCAGAAGTATAAACGATCATAAAAAGTCATAGAACTTTATGTAAATTCTGACATCAAGATATGTCTATATCGCAAAATCCATAGTTATCTTATTTTCGGTCTTTATTCATTTGTGAGCATCTATTATTCTAATAGAAACAGATTTACCGAGCTTAAGTTTATTGATTCTACCATAATATTGAGCATTAGTTCAGATAATAGGCTTCAATGAGATCCTCATATAAATACATTGGTGAAAAGGCTTAGCTATACTTGCCCACACAGCCAAAAAGATACAAAATCTATCAGTTACAAAATTACATTATTTTAGGAGTTTCCATAGCCTGTTTTCTTACTTAGACTTCTGTTTTCATAAAAGGTGACATAAAAGTTTAAATAATTGACCTATAATTTTTTTGCTTCTTGGATATGTATTAAACAAAATTTTTCGATTTTTTAAATACAACTGAAAATTAATATGCCAAAAATGCTATTAAATGTATATTTTTTACCAAAAGTTTCATTAATGCTGTTTTGTATATAAATAATGGCATGTAGTAAAAGTAGTAACGCAATGAAAAAAATTTTTTCATTTTGGTCTATAAATAAATAAAGTCTAATGTTTTAAAATATTTTTTTTACCATTTTGTGTTTCTAATGAAATAATGATTAACAAAAAACTTAAAAAACAAGTTTTAATTGCTTATAATCATTTTATTTTTTTTTTATTAAACATTTTAAAAATTAGTTAAGAAATAATTTTTTTAATCATAATTGACTATGACCCAGTATAATAAGCAAATATTTTTTAATTAACAATTTCATTTTTTATTATTTTCACGATTTGTTACAAATAAATTCTGATTTGGATTATCTTTATTTTCTAAAACTGTTAAAAATTTCAAAAACAACCATATGTAACAAAATGTTAAATTTTTTTATGTATTTATTATTGCAATTTTTTTACACTTTTTTTTAAAAACAAAAGCGAATAACACAAGTGCTGCAAAAATATGAAATTTTTTTGATGCACATTAATTTACACAAATTTAAGAGTAATAGTCGATACACATACTTATTTTTCGAGTTATAGACCAATAAAGTGCTTATACCTACTTGCGCAGGAAACATGAAAAAAAGTGTGACACTGTAGTTTTTTCATGTGTACTGCATTTCTTTATAGTAACAGCTATGGAACCCAACATTGAGCATGGTCTAACATGCACTTGGCCAGTTTTTTATTCATATAGTGTTGAGAAATAGAGAACACACAACAATCACATAATTTAAATATGTTATAAAATTTCATACATCTTTTATATTTCGGAGACCCATTAATTTCATCAATAAATCCCAAAAATAACAACTGCCGTTCATTAAGTGCTCAATAAAATACAATGAACCATATTTTACTTGATATTCTCAAGTTGCTGCAAATGTTTTTGACCCTGCTGAATCAGCTCCCAGAGGCGACCCGGTGTGGCCACCACTATTTCAGGACCGCGAGACAAAATCCTTTCTTGTTTTACATGCGCCATGCCCCCAACTAATGTAGCTATTTTTATACCTGTAACAAGCAATACAAACTAAATTACCATTAAGCAAGGTACAATTAAAGACAGGAACGATTATATTAAAATGATACCTCGAAAATTTATAGTTATGTCAAGGGCTGGTTACACCGCAGATATGAGGGAGTGGGAAGTAACTAGTGTGACTATTAAAACGAGCATGTACAAAATTTAAACATCTGTAGACTCCAAATGAAAGAGGTGAACTCCAAGCCAAATAAAATTTATTTAAAATAAAACGACATTAATAAATAAAAAACTACTTAAATAGTTTAAACTTTAACTTGATCAAACTTGTTAATACCATTATTATAAAAAAAAAAGCATATAGAAATCAGTCAAATAATCCGAATAATAACTAAAAAATAAACTCCTATCATGAAAATTTTGTTCAAGTGTGTTTTTTTTACAGTAAACTATGTCAAATCTTTATAAAATATATGTATTAACATATTCATAATTTATGCATTTCACGAAAACGAGGAAGACACGAAACTCTCTTTTTATCAATGTATCACCTTAAATTGCAAATAATATGTGTATTTAAAGTTCAAAAATAAAACAAAAATAGTAACACATAGAAAACTGTCATAATTGATTGAGAAAAACAATTGAAAATATTGAGATTATTTTTCAATGCCTATGTGCAGATCAAAATTTGGAGTTGTTGTGTTTTTAGTATACCCTCTCACAATTTTGTTGTTCAAGTCGAGGAATTTGTACCATGAGCCCTCCACACTAGTTCAGCGCAGGCCAAGGGTTTTTAGGTCCTAATGTCCAAGACCGACAACTTAAAGTATACTCCAGCATGTAGAACAAATGGTTCAATTTGATTGAATTAAAAACTAATTGGTCAATATGTCTGTAATCAGCATTCAAAAACAATACAATACTATAGAGTATTATGGAATTAATGTCCATACCCATATTGAAATTTATTCATATGCATATATTCTAATAAATAATTAAAATAAAAAAGTTAAAAAAAATAACTACAATTGTAAGAATTTTCATCCTTTGACGTTCATGAATATTATCATATACTTCATTTGCTAAACATGCTTTTAGTTTTACCTAACCTTTTTTTAGTTATTTTTCAGAGATTTGAAAATAAATGTAGAATGTTTGCAAGAAGTAAAAGTGTGATTGAAGGCAATACATTGGCAAGTGAGGGAGAAAAGAGATGGAAGAACGAAATATCAACAATAATAAATACAATAGAGATATCAAGTGGAAAACACATACAGGAAAGAAAAGTACTTGTAATTGCTGTTATGAGTAGTAAGGGAACATACCCATATTATCCGTTCATGGAGCGGGGGGGTCTTCAAAATACCATGCTTGGTTACAGGACAGGGGAGGCTTCATCAAGTAGTCAGAGAATTCTCGCGATTTTTCGGAGATATATTCAAATTATTACACGCAGCCTTCAGCACTTTTTTAAACTCTCAGATGGCAACACTAACGCAAATATGCCGGGACGCTAGCTGATTTAAAACTGATAGTTTTTGTACTAATTCAGAAGTGGTGCGCTTATATAGTATTCTATTTGTAGTAAAACATAAGTACCTGTTACAGTTTTTCCCTTTGATTATATTATATTTACTTTCTGTTAGAAAAAAAAAAAAATTAAATGATATTTATGAATTACTACATGACCAACTTGGGGGGGGATTGTAAAATATGGGTCACTTATTTTGGGTATATACCCTAATGGTATTGATGATTTTATGTAAATGGGTATTTGTTGGTTCACATATCTGGAAACGAAAGGTAAACGTAGACTGACTGAAAAATAATAAAATCAGACTGATTTTATTATTTTTCTTTATTTGGTCAATATTTGAGAGAATGTATATAACGGAAAATATGACAAAAGCCATTTTAGAAAATATTCTGTAGATGAAATTTATGGCAAAATATGAGCTAAATGAGTTTGCATTTGAGGAACACTAATATTGCAAAAGAATGAATAATGTGAGGTTCTACAACTACCTTTTTATATCTAACAGCAAAATATATAAATAACGTAGCATCATTAATACACAACATTTTATACATAGACACAACAAAATTTTATATGTCGCCTGAGAGGTCTCACTCACCAATACAGTTTGTATAATCCTTTTCTCCTAATTCGTTTTAAAAATCTGTGAGAAAACTGCAATGTATGATACAATGCAAAAACTTTGCCGCTCTGAATTGCCTGCTAATGATGTAATGAGCAGGTTCAACGCTCACCAACTGTTCGTTCTTCCACCCCGTTTGCCCATTTTATACGATGCTTTTATGGCTAACTTCACAGTGGCAGAGTTTCGTGCGTTCTGCTCTACCTCATGCAATTAACTAGGTATAAGTTATGTACTAAAGTCAATTGAAAACTCATGGCTGACTCATAGCATAACGTAAACTCACCAGTGTATTTTGCAGCAGCTATGAGGTGTCTACTAATCTGTATCGCCAACTCCCTCGTCGGTGTCATTACCAATGCATATAAAGGCTTTTCAGTTTTATGGACAGTGTGTAACGGCATTTCAATATCATCAATAACTTTGACACATCCTATACCTGTAATTTTTAAAACGAGACATCTTCAAGCAATCATATGAATAGATTCATATAGTAGCAACAGCTTATGAAATAAGTACAGCTAAAAAAAAAATGCAAGTTTACAAATTCTGAAAGATGGTATACTATAAAGCAGTATAAAATTATAATAATAAATATTTATAGAAAATGAGTCAAATATAGAAAAGAACTTATAACATTATATGTGTAGAATGTATTACTATATAATACCTGAACCCTAAGCATGCAAATAACATCTTAAAATATATTTGTATAATGTATTTAGCAAAGACATGTAAAACAATTACTTGAACTACTACTGTATCCATCTTCATCTGAAATTTCTTCTGTCGTATTCTTTCGTTTTTTACTGATTTTTGGCTCCTCAACTTTTTCAACTGGTATTTGTATATTTTTCTTTTTCACTGAACTCTTCTTATATGGTAATTCATGGATGTCCACGCCCGCTGAATGCTTTTCTTTCAGTTTCATTATACCGGCCAGTATGGGTATTCCAAATGCTAACGTTTTGCCACTGCCGGTTTCGGCTGCTCCTAAAATATCTCTACGACCTGAAAAATATATATATTTTTATTTTAGAAAAATGAATGAATTCAGTTGATTCTAAGAAGAAACAACCCACAATTTTTTAAATTGACTTTTTCATTTCTTTCTTCTACAACATTCCAAGAAGTAAACAAGCAATGCAAGCCAGTAGGTGATTATTGACATCCATAGGCACTTGCACAACTCCAAAGGAGTCACTAGTGCATTTAAGAAGAAATAGAATATCTGATGTAGAGAGGAATTAGCCACCTGAACTTGCAGAAAGGAATTAGATATCTGATAGAGGGGAGAGTAGGCCACCTGAACTCTTACTCACTGGACAAAACACAACAGCAGAACTTAGAAAATAGGCCAGACAAGTAGTTGTCTGGCCTATTTTCGTGTTGCTTGTTTGCAACACGAAAATGGTTTGACTACAGTATGGGTTTACTACACTAATTGTTATAACAGGACAGTTAAGATAGCTACTAAATACTTGGAATTATGGCAATAGTAAATTTTCATGTTAAAAATTTCGCCAGGTAGTATTACTTGGCGATTAATTCCAGGGTATTGGTGTTTTGATAATAACACTGTTTTTCTGCAGATGGCAATTTTCTGTAACATTTTATGAAATCATGAATTTATTCCTGTATTTATATTTTTTGACTTGATTAATTGATTTACATTCCTTATGAATGTTGAGAATTAACTGCCGGATAGTAAGACAGATCAGGTTCATAGTCTACTTATTTATTTTGCTTTTCGATTTTTGGAATGAAATTTCTTATAGTGCATTTGGCCGACAAAGGTATGTGTGTAGTTGGTGCTGAGGAGCAACTG
Organism: Eumeta japonica; assembly: GCA_005406025.1. Taxonomy (NCBI): domain Eukaryota; kingdom Metazoa; phylum Arthropoda; class Insecta; order Lepidoptera; family Psychidae; genus Eumeta; species Eumeta japonica. The sequence goes on along the minus strand of BGZK01000983.1, from coordinate 177,143 downwards.
CTTTTCTTATGTTCATTTACTATCTTATAGCTTGCTAACAAGCATATGTATATGCACAAATTTATTATTGTATAAACGTGACGCATATAAACGTGAAACGTGTGCGTCAGCTATAAATGTATGTTTGCATATAACTATTGGTATATTTCTGCAGTATAGACAGGCGATGTACATTTCAACAGTATATTTGTATTTTGAATATAGTGATTAAGGTCATGTTTTGTTTATTGATATAAATAAAAATCAATTGCCATATGTATGTAAGAGCATCTTTTGAGAATAGCTACACCACTTTTTTTTTTCATTGTGTTCGTAATAGTCAGGATAAGGTCTGTATATAAAAAATAACACTTATAAATTTTTATTTGTCTATCTGTTCAGAATATCTTCAGAATAGTTGATCCAACTTTTACTGGAAGATAAAGAAGCTTACCGAGTACTTTTTTACTCAGAAATATTTAGGGTTTCTGCATAAAAATTAGAAAACTCTTAAAAAGAAAATAATTTAATGCAATTGAATCAAAGGCTTCGAGATCGGGAGCACAACTGGAATCGGGATCTAAACCAAAACCAAAGACTGAGGTTCGGAATTAGCAACATGATAGACACAGCATCGTCAGTCTACATAAACAATATAAGAATTTCTTCTATGTCCATATGAACAGTCACAAGTGAAAGCTATTTACAATAAAAAAAAAAAACATAGGTTTATTTCTAATTTAGGGTTTCATGAAAATTACTAAGAACCATTATTGTTTATCTAATTTTAATAAAACACAGTATGAATGTGTAAAAAGTGTTGTGTAAGAAATACTAGAATCATTCATAGTTTAACCTATTTTATTAATATATTGTATGGAAGATAGTTGAAAGCTTATTAGCCTTTGTATTTCCTTCCATTGAAGGATGTACAATGCTACAATTAGACAGATTTCAGTGAAATTTGGCATGAAAAAAGACTAAAGCTAATGAAATATATAAGATACATACTTTACGAGAGCCATGAAATTACTAGGAACGCTTGTAGTTTAACCAATTTTGCTTAAATTTACACAACTTTCTTTTATTAACATAGAAAGTGTTTATAACGGCTTCTGCTCCCGTTGATGTATTTTGTAAGATTAACACACTTATAATTTAATCAATTTAAATAGAATTTGGCATGGAGATAACTTAAACCAAAGTAAAGGACATACACTACATAGTTTTTAGAGTTTTGTGGTTAATAAATAAATGAAAATTACCAAAAATCATTATAATTCCATCAAATCCATTAAAAATTTCAATTTTCTCTTGTTAATTTTGTTGATCTTTTGGGATTATGAAAATTTTCCATTTGGAACAAACCGGGAGTAAGGATGTAACCAAAGATGCATTATGGGCGGCGCAGGAGCGAGCGCGGTAGACGTGACGCAATAGCTACTACTAATATAAACCTGTTTAAGAGAGTAGGACTGAGATAAAGAAGTGAATTTGGTGTCTCTATGTTTATCATATTTTCATGATTGAATCACTGACGTAATTGATGTAACTTGCCAGAGGGACGGCTTGCATCCTAAGAAGGGGCATCTAGTACTTATTGCAGAATGGAGTGTCAGAAGACATAGGTGTTAAAAAAAAAACTCTACTAACGCAATAATTAGAGTAATATAGCTTAGGTATAGTTTGTTTTGATACTAAAATTTTTCCGAATTGAAATTGTGATCAAAAATGGAATCAGAATAGAAAACGGAACGAGAAGTAAAATCGAGAATGGGACCAGGATCAGAATTGATTGCATTATCGAAATGGAGCAGTACTGAGATTGATATCAAAACTGAAACCAGGATTGGAATTAATAGCAAGATCAATCGACAAATACAGGAATACATCCTATTTTTATGTGTAGAACTACAGACATGTAATATCCGCCGTGCCTGCTAACAAAAGGGTAGAACAACATCTACTGGGCCAGCTAATATTTTATAATAAATAATAATAAAATATTTATTTTCTTAACATTATGAACAAAAACTTGTTGAATACAATTTTAATACCATTCCTTCATTGTGCTTGTTATTTAATAACACACAATATATATAAAAAGCTGTTTATGGAACAAGATTTAAAAATTAATGAATTAAAATGATAAATAATTATTTATAGTCAAAAAATTAACAAAATAGAAATAGATACATGCCTAATATTGCAGATGGTAATGTTAGATCTTGAATTTTTGTTGGGTTCTTGAAGTTTTGGTCAGCTAAAGCTTTCAGTATTTCTTCAGGAATTTGAAATTCAGACCAGGCCTCCATATCTTCAATTGTGAGTTTACTTTCAGAAATATCTTTTTCACCCAATTTCATTTTTTGTTTACTTTTCATTTTCTTTTCAGATCTGTTTGTTTTTTTAGAGTCTCCCAATTCTATTTCTTCACTGAGAGAAGGGGAAACATTTACGCAAGTTTCAACTGTGAATCCATTATTTAATTCAATTTTTTTACTGCAGTTGTCGAGACTTTTAATTGAGTTTTCAGGCAATTTTTTCTTTACATTAGCATTTTTCTGAAAAATAAATGAAGAAACATTAAAAACATTCATTGCAAAATAATTCTAGAAAATGTGAAAACCATACAAAGGGACAACAATTTGTTTTATTTCTCCTACATTTTTCTAAAAATGGTATTGTTTAGAAATTCTGCTGACGGTAGAAATTTCTGAACAGTCATCAAATATCATAACAAGGAGACTGAGAAGTAGTTATCGGATTCAAACTTGAACAAATCAGGGACTAAAAACTAACAACACTTATTGTGATTAAATTGTCCACTGATAGCTTCAATAATGGCAGGTCTTAAATTCCATATGTTGCAGTATGAAATAAATTAAAATCGTGACACATCAATAATTCAAAAAATAATGCTATTATTATTATTTATTATTATTAATTATTACAATCTAGAAACACATAGAAACATAAAGTTTGGATATTGATCCTCTCATTTTAATGTGAAATATTATAAATTCCTAAATTTAATTATTATTTATTCATTAATATACCATTGTTATAACACTAACTGTTCCAGATTAAAAAAGAATTCAGCAATATCAAACATTACGGACATTTATAGAAATTAGTGATTGAAACCAAATTTTTTCCTATACTAGAGCAGCTTCATAAGACAAATTCTTGTTTAAAACTTTATAAAACATTAAGATAAAACAAAAATTAATAGAATTTTTAGTAAGGATTAAAACATATAAACTTTAGTCTTTGATAGCTCAGAAAAAAGAATATTGTGCATAATTGGAAAAAAATGGCCACATACCGTCAAGAAAATAAACAATAATTTAACCTCTATATCTGCATAGTTATTCTAAAGTAATAAGAATAATTAATACACAAAAATAACACTCCAGAGTTATTATTATTTTAAATGGAAAAAAATAAACACCTTTTTTGAGGGCTTTGTCTCAATATCAAACCCGTAATCCGTGCATTCTTCTAAACCTAAAAAGCCATCAAAATTGTCAGTTGCTGTAAAAGGATAATCTTCAACAGCAACGTTCTGCCATTTTAAATTTTTTAACTTATTTTCCAGTCTCATTTTTGATGTACTTTGAAAAATATTTAAACTATAACCTCAACTTGACCACTCATGCAACTGAAGACAAAATGATACATTCAATGATGTGCACAGAGTATCTTTGTGTAGTAGGAATAGCAGTGATATTCCAGCAGTCTTAATTGTCACAGATAAGATAGATTTAGTATTCATGTCAGTAATACAAAGAACATAGTTGAATTATAAACAACGTAAAATATTATAAACTGTAAATTCATAGATTACGGCCTAAAACATAATCGTACTCCAAGTAATGCCATCACTTTAGTAGTGAGAAAGTAGTAAAAATCAATATGTTAAACTAAAAATATAGCGTTCTTATTTGCATAGACTATTTATTTATATTTTTAAATTAAAATATTTTTTTTTAAAGAATCTGTTTTCAAAAGTCACTTCTCCTAAAACAAATTCAATAAATGCCTTCGAAATATCTTTCTTTCCGTTAATATTTCTTCTTTTAGCATTCTTTTCAAATGATTTATTTTTTCATTATCTTCACTTTTAATATTAGTTTTTTGAAGTGAAAACTTTCTAAGTCCGTTGGACATTTTTTGAAATGGGAAAAAAACATTGAACTCGCAACACTATCACCGTTACTGTAATTGAAACCTCTGTGTATAAGTATGTACATATATTTATTGTGTATGCACATACATAGATACATATGCATTTTGGCATTTTTGAGATGGGAAAAAACTATTGAACTCGCGACATTTTTACTGTTATCATAACCGACATCTCTATACATAAGTATGTAAATGTATTGTGTATGTACATACATAGATACACAAGCATGTTGGCATTTTTTGAGATGGGAAAAAAACCATTGAATCAGCAACAGTGTTACCGTTACCGTAACCAATACCTCTTTAAACAAATACTTACATATATTAGCCGCATTTACACAAGAGTTGAGTTTGGGTTGAAATACATTGATAATATAATTACAAGTAATACAAAGATATATTGTTTATATGTGTACAACATAGACATATATTCATGTCGGAACTTGTATTGTATTTATAAATAAATGTTTTAAGCAATAAATTGCAATTTTTACATGTAAAATAATATGCATTATTTTTTATGTACAATAGCCATAACATGAAAATTGTAATACCATTTTTGTAGTAGTAGTTTATAATAACAAATAATATAAAAAATACACTTCACTAAAAAGTATTTTCTGCACATTAAAAAGTTTCCTGACGATTAAAAAAATACATACCTAATTGATTAATACATACCTAAATAAAAAAAGTCACAAAATGCCAGATTGGGAATCCGGCATACAATTTCGATCTGGCATCTTGTGACTTTTTTTTTCACAAAAATTAAGAACCAATTACGCGGTCAACAATTTTCATCATGAGAAGAGGTTGTCGAAAAGTATGAAAAACATGTTTCTGAAGTCAGCAGGGAGGAGTAACATAAATATTTTAAAAATTGGTTTACTCATATGCATTTATGCTAGCGGAGAGTATTTTGAGAAACAACAAATTCATTTTTAACCATTCATAGTATTTTTTTCTCATTTATTCCAGAAATTTTCAGTGCACCCTACGTATATCGATCTAAACCTACGTCCATTATAAAAAAAAGTAAAGACGTATATGACCAAGAAGACAACTCCTTTATAGTAGATACGGCCTGGATCGATATATAGAAAAACCCTGTAGCATTCAGGAAGGTACTACTTACTTTTCGCATCGTAAATATTGCCCGAATTGTCTTAATTTTATTGGTCAAAATATAAGCCTTAAAATTTGCCGTAATTGAAGGAACAAATGACAATTAAGACAAAATAGTACAAAAATGCAATATGCATGCACATACTCTGCGCTGCCTTATGCTTATAATTTAACAACGCTTAAATAGCTACCTACAATATCAGTATCGCAATAGTATCTCAATAGAAACCAATACGCCTACAGAGGTGAAAAGATTTTATTCTAGTACTAGCAATGATTTATTTACTTTATTTTAAAGACTTATTACTATTATCGTGATAAGTAATGTAAGTTTTGTATAAAATTGTCAATTCACCTATATTGTCTATGCTAATAATGGTACTGCAGCACGCTGCCACCAAAGATTATAGAGTGCAAACAGGAGTTTGTGGGCTTGAGTGATCGATTTTACGCCGGCCAAACTTGCAACGGCATCTCTTTGTTTGGGCGTCGCGCGGTAATCACGCCTGACGCAGCGAGTCCACCATGGCGAACACGTTCCGCGCGGTGACCGTTTCCGTGGTCAACAACGACGGTAGCCTAACCCCGAGGTTCAACTTTCCCACCAACTTAAACGTGGATTATGACCATCAGGGACTCAGTGTCAAAGTTATACGTTCGGACCCTGTGCTTGGCCAAGAGGTTCTACAAATCTCTCTTGATATGCAGAGCGAATGCTGTCGAGTCGCCAATCAATCCTACGTATTCATGATCGACAATGAAACTCTCTTCTTCAAGTTCGATTCAGACATGGACTGCCAAAATTTCCACCTTCTCGTCACCAAAATCAAAGCCGGTAGGTCTTCATCTGTATTCACCGTTCGAACAGAAGATTCGTCTGCGATGCAGTACTTTCAGTTTTATGGTTACTTAAGTCAGCAACAGAACATGATGCAAGATTATGTGAGAACAAGTACTTACCAGCGCGCCATATTATCCAACATAAGTGATTTCAAAAACAAAGTTGTTTTGGATGTAGGAGCTGGGTCAGGGATTTTATCGTTTTTCGCTGTTCAGGCAGGTGCTAGGAAGGTATATGCTGTAGAAGCTAGTAACATGGCACATCACGCGCAAGGTTTAGTTCGTGCTAATGGTTTGGATGATCGTATAGCAGTGATTGCTGGAAAAATTGAAGAAATTGAATTACCAGAGGCTGTCGATGTAATTATATCTGAACCAATGGGATACATGTTATATAATGAAAGAATGCTTGAAACATATCTACATGCTAAAAAGTGGCTTAAGCCCAGCGGTAATATGTTCCCCACTCGGGGGGACCTTCATATAGCTCCATTTACTGATGACGCTTTATTTATGGAACAATATAATAAGGCCAATTTCTGGTATCAGACTTGTTTTCATGGAGTAGATTTAAGTGCATTACGTACAGCTGCAATGAAAGAATATTTTAGGCAACCAATTGTTGATACATTTGATGTCCGTATTTGTATGGCCAGGTCTGTTAGACATGTGGTAGACTTTATGAGAGCAAATGAAACTGATTTACATCGCATCGAAGTCGATTTTAGATTTGAATTAACACAGTCTGGAACGTGCCATGGCCTTGCTTTCTGGTTTGACGTTTTATTCGCAGGTAGTACACAGCATGTATGGTTATCTACTGCACCTACAGAGCCTTTAACTCATTGGTACCAAGTGCGGTGCTTGTTAGAGGCACCAATATTTGCAAAACAAGGTCAATTCTTAACTGGCCGAGTACTGTTATTGGCAAATAAAAGACAAAGCTATGATGTCACAATGGAATTGTGCTTAGAAGGTACTAATATTTCTTCATCAAATACTTTGGACTTGAAGAATCCATACTTCAGGTATACAGGGGCACCAGCAGCACCTCCTCCTGGTGTGAACAACACATCACCAAGTGAAAACTATTGGAATTCTATGGATGCAAACACATTGACAAATGGACAAGCAAGCGTTATTTTAACTGATGGTACACAGCAATACTGCACGACACAAGATCAAAGTTTAACATACTGTGCTCATCCAAATGTCATCAAGACGGTGATGTTGCAAGAGGAATTCATTAAAAGGATCGGTATAAGTCAGAATGGGGACATATAATCCGCAAAGTCGCGCCGAGCGCGTCTTAGGGCATTAAGAAACCGTCGGAATCGGTTGTGAAAGTTTCTTCCCGACTGCCTAGTTAAGGGGACTAGACTATTTATTTATGAGCATCACAGTTTTAATGGACATCAATAGTGGAATTAGGTATCTAGAATGTAACAATTGATTTTCGTCTGTCTCATAAGTCATGCAATATGGAAAGGTCCTGACTTTGTACAGTTTTGTGTTAAAATATATCAGATTATTGTTTTTAAATAATCATATTTATGCTATTTTTCATTTCTGTGTATATATCAGTAAAAGGCTTGTGTCAATTTTAATACAAAACTGTTGAGAAACTGCATGAACAAATTAATAATTAGATGTATACACATGTCAGAAGATAAACTATTCCAACAATATTGGCCATAATATGATGGAGGAAAAGCATTGAACGTTTCTAACATCAGTTCAAAATATTTCTTTCTACAACCATAATTAGTTAATTGATTTGTGTCGTCAACAAAGACTTACCGTTTTAAATGTTACAACTAGACATTAAAAAAAAAATTTAAATATATACTTCTGGCATGTATACCTAGGATAATTTAATAACCGTAATTATGTAGTTGCATATAACTTTACATTTGGGATCGAGGGGTAGGGGTGTTCGACTTGAATGCAGTTTTGAGTTTAATCGACTACAATTTTTTTAATATTTAGAAACTAGGACTTAATCATGGTTATAAGCTTTTCACTTAAATGATATTCATTTGAGTAACGGCTACCTGTGAAGGGGGAACGGTCACCAATGAAGAATGTGTAAGCTTTGTAAATTACATTCACTGTTGGAAGTGTCAACGCAGCTCCTACATTAGTATAGTGTTAAGGGATTAGGATGAAAGTACATTGTAGAGTAAGCAATAAGTAATGTAATTCAATACTCAAGTTCAGTTTTTGAAATCATGCTCAATATATTGTATAGGTATGCATCGAACTGGTGTCTATGTAAATTTTGTTACATATTACATCTCAACGGTGAATTGTAAACTGGCAGGGGAGTTGGGATACAGACGATAGGAATATTGCATTGGTTCCTGATGAAATAGTAGTTGTGAGGAGTTTTCTGCCAAGTTTGATGCAATCGTGCCCTTTTTTTATATATATATATATATATTTACATCACTGTCTTGAAGTGAAGATTTCATTGGATTTTAAAAAGTGTTATGTGATCATTGAAGTTTGTTTAGTAGAAGAATTTTAGGAAATACTTCTCAAGTATACCTATCTGAATTTACTTTCCATTTTGACGTTCGTTAGGGTTAACACACCTAAAAAAATTAAGGCTGTTCTCTCCTAACAATATACAATAATTGTGAATAAAGGGGTCGAAATTATAACAGTTACCACCACAACACTTGTACAATATTGATAATATGTAATTTTAAATGAAAGCAATAATCAAAACTCCTGTATAATTGTAGTGCTGTTACACAGATTATTGTGCTTGGTCTAATCGGTTATATATACAATGAATGAGATATGTGGAGGGCTGCATCTAAGAAATTATCTTTTCTTTTTATTGAACATTTTGTACCAATTGTTACAGCCATTACTAAAGTAACGTTATTATAAATTTTGCATGTGACCAATTTTTAACAATTTTCTTGGTGTGTCATTGTTCATGGCAGATTAGCCTTTATTTTTTTTTCTCTATGATGCTTTTTATAAATGAGGTAACTGTAAGGCCTAGAATGCACGGTTGATTTTTATCATGTTTGCGATTTGGCAATAAATAGGGATGTTTTATGGTTTATGGGATCCAGTAATATTCTCATCATGTCACTTTCATACTTATTTTTTTCATCCAGTGGTATTGCATTGATTTGTAAACTGTTGGTTATTTACATACATGACTTTTATGGGATCGCATTACTACAAAATATTTGGTTTTGTGAATGTCTGTTATAGAACTAAATAATATTATGTAGTCGCATCATCTAAATTTTCTGTTAACAAATATATGATTTTGGGAAACTAATGTATTTAGACTAAAAATGGATTTTTTTTTATAATTTTTAATGCGTAACTTAAAAAAAATCTTTGATGAAAGACCTCAAGGAGATAGGACTTGAAATAATTAATGTGATACACAGTGCGGTTTTATGAGAATTTGGTCTGGCACACTGTCGGCCTATGAAATTATGTAATTATATTTGCACTTTTGTAGGTATTAATAAGGGCATCAACGAAACTATTTGATCTCTCGCAGTTTGCATACTTGGTCAATTCAGTATCTTATATTCTGTGTGTAAAGACAAGGGTGTAGCCGACCATCTCCTTGAGACCATCCTAATAAATGAATAATAATAAACTGACATGAATGTGAAACTATTGTTCTATTGTTTCCACCGTTGAGTAATCTTTGGTGACCTGACTGACAACAAATTTACTATCCTTCGATAAAAAACAATCCTGCATCCTAACCTTCGGATATTGCATATTTGTCGAAATTTATGGAAAATAGTTTATTCTAACAGTGCCTTTCATAAAGCAATACAAAGAATTTTGATTTTCATAATTCACTTTTTTCCGAAAACATATCCAACATCCTAGGTTAAAAGATGCCATTGAGAGATACGCTATAACATAAATAAAATGCTGTCTACAACAGTTAATATCCTCTACTGTTTGAATATTAAAAACTTAAATCAAATATTTTAAAAAGTCTACTACCTAATTTTGCATCAAGTGCCAAAATTTTATTTAATACAACGCTTTTAATGTAAACATCAAATATTTAAACATAGTAAATATTATTTTCCTTATCAAATTATTCCTCCACTGTAAACTAATTTTTATTTCATTTTTATATACATATATAAAACTAAGGTTGTGATTTTAAAATCTGTAAAACATATTTATTAACGATTATAAGTGATAATCACTGTGAACACTTTACAAGTGAATATCTGCAAACTTTATCTTTTCATGGCATCTTTTCACCTTGAAAAGAAATGTAGCGTGATGATAAAATTGGGATGGTCAGGTTGATAAACCTAATTTAATAATGATTAAATAAATAAGTTCTTATTCATCAGTTTTATATTATTGAATTGTGGCTTTCAATTTAATCAATTTAGATTAAAATTGTTGAAATCAAAAGATACCTAGATAATTAAAAGCATATCTTCATATCTTGATAATGTAGTTTTCAAATTGTGGTCTACAATAAAATTGATGTAATCTCTCTGTACTTACATTAGTTTATCTTATCTATAAGCATTTTTTTTTGTACATGTTTCGACATAGATTTTAAATTAAAATAATCAGTATTTGCATTTATTGAACGCAGTAGTTTTTAAGAATACAAGTATTTGTTTGAACAATTTGATGCCATCATCTCATTTAAGAAAGCAATTACAGTTACCTTGTTGTAGTGTCAAATTATAATTTTGTTTAACTTTTCTAGCAATTTTTTTTTTAATGTAATTATTTGGTGCTTATAACATATTTCCTTGTAAGATCTACCTCAAAAAACATTTTTTTCTTAATAATACATGTACTTGACGTATGTGAGGAACATTTAGTTTTTTTTTTTAATGTAAATACATTAGTAATAATTACATGTATTCATTGCCTTAATTTAGAAAATTACATTTTTTTAAGGCTTGGCATGTTCACAAAATGAATTATTCTTGTCAAAACATCCTTTCGAACAATCGAAACCCATATTTATAAGCATTCGGCCCCTATGGGGTAACCCTTTTCATGGTATTGCACATAAATAGTTATTTATTGACATAGAAAAGAATCAAATATGTGCATGCTGCTGACCATCCCAAAAACAAAATACATCACTTACGCCGTTTCAAAACATTGTGTCCACATCATCCTAGCATTTGGGCGATATATATTCAAATATTTCATTGTTCTCTTTCAACCTCCTTTTTTGCCATCTTGCCATTGTTTATCATGCCGCCCATCTAGTCGATCTTAATCAACCTTTCTATATTTCTTTTGTATATTTGCTTATATGGTAATTTTATATATGTTCAAAGGGACTTCTATGATCTCTTATTAAACGGTAGATGAATCGACTGGTAAAAGTTTCCTTGATTGAGCAAAATCATTCGATTCTCTTTTTATGGCAGTTTCAGGTTAGATATCTTTGTTTCGTTTGTATGCTATATTACCTTACTAAGTCGACTAATTCATGTCGAGGCCTAATTGTTTTGTTAATATTTCAAATGATATAAGAAAAATTGGAATCTAATATGGATTGTAAGTGGGTAAAATTTGAGTCTCAAATCAAAAATATGAATGTATTCAAAAATGGATAGCCATAGATCATTTAAAATCCTATTTGATCTGTTATAAATACCATGAGTATTTGCAGAATGCTTATAATCTGTATTTATCCAAGAGACTAGCTGCCTTAGGCGCATCGGGACTCTTGGAATAATTCAGAATTCTTTTAATAAATAGACATGTCCCGCCACAGATTCCTTGTTCTGCATAGATAAATCGGGCAAATTCGATGTAATTGTGCATCGATTTGTAGTAGATAAGAGTAGTTATATTTTTTGTCTATTCATGTTGCATGCATAGACAATAGAAAAAAAAAAATCTGTTTATTTTTAAATGGCAATTTGTAATCAAATCAAATACTATCACCAAAATGTTCTGCTATATCAACTTCCATTGGATTTTTTTTTTAAATCATTATTCAGTATTTATATTTATTAGATTTACTACTATCACAAGAAAGTGTTTCCAGAATGTGTTGTGTGTCATTGAAAATGAAAAATCGTTTATATGACATTTTTGTATAACATATACTGTTTGATGGTATTTCTGATAACGTAAAATATTATTTGTTTATATTCTATTTTTAATAGTGATTTCTTCTGATTTTCATTAAATATGCCGATTGCAGTATAATTCATAAAAAAATATTTTAAAATAGGTATATGCTTTGTGACTTGCATAAAACTTGGGTACAATCATTTGAATTACTTCTCCATTTCGTATTTTTATAAACAATTAAAATGTTGCTAGTTATTAGATTGCAACTAAATTTTTTTAATTCTCGTCAACTTTTAAAAAGTGAACTGAATAAATGCCATTTTACTAAGTATCCTGGACGGGTTAAGTATTTTGTTTATTTCTCATACATAATAATATCATAATGAAAATACGTCCACATGTTGAATATCGCATTGTAATTAATGATAAAAGAATTGTTTGGACGAGAAGGTTTTTCGATAATAAAATCAAATATTTCTAATCGAAATGTAGTTTGTATGATGTCTACCTTAAATATTGTATCTCGATTAAGATAAACTATGACACTACAGAAAATAGTCAATATCGATGACTCCTACTAGGGAAAATCAAGTAGATACCAATAGATTATTCTTCAGATTGTATGCACAGTATTTTTGTCAAATCCTTTTTATATCATATTGCTCTGTATTTATCATTTTATACATTTTTTATGTGTTGTCTTATGACAAAACTGTTTGCCTGATCTGAACTGAATTGGAACCCAAATAAAATTTGGAATACAGTAAAAATATGCAGTTGTGCAAATAATAGACTATATATACTAAGTTCATAAGTGTCTGCCGATTTATTTGTTCTAGCTAATCTTTGAAATGCCTGAACAGGTTGCAGTTGAATTTTAAATAGAGTTAAATATCTCAGAAACGAAACAGGACAGTTTAAACAAAGAAAAAAAAAATGCGTAAATAGTGGCAATGTCTAAGAACTGTATCTGTAAAAAAGACTGTATTAGAATGTAGAGCAGGACTGGGATCAGAATTGGAAAAAATCATTACCAGCTATGCACAGCAAAGTAGGTGTGATGGCTAGACCTACAAAATTGAAATTTGCACAAGGCTTACTATTATAAACCCATAACGGAGACGAGCACTAGTTTTTTTGGAAATCCTATTCCTTTAATGAGGTAAAATTCATATTTTGGCTCATCTTGTCAAATAAAAATTAAATACTGTAAATTTTCCGAGATAAAATTGAAAATGCTCTGATATTTGCTTTGTATTGGACTTTTTTATTTTTTAGATTCCGTTTGATGCGAGATTTCCTCTAATTTGTGTTTTCTATAATTCCGCGCGAATTTAAGACATATGAAACGACATCTTTAATTTTTTTTACAATTTTCTATGTAATGCCGATTTTTTTACATTTATTTTGGTGAATATTTTTATTGTTTCACTTTGTGTATTAGTAGTTCTATTCAAGCTTTGAAATGACAACCGAATTATGTCTTAGCTAAAGGAGTTCTCATGTTATACTAATTTCTAATTTTACATAACACTGATCCATGACAGTCCTCATAAGCGCTTACACTATCCCAATAAAGTAAAGGGCAAAACACGCTGCATGATAAATATGTACAAACACCACTTAAGCATTGTAACCTCAACCATTGTTATTGCATTAGTCTTATAGCTAAGTTCTATAAGGCTATTATACATAGTAACTAACGATTTAAATCTGACATTTTGTAATATGAGAAAGTTTGAGCGGCTATCACTGTACTTAATGAGCAGCGCTGGATTTGCACTAGAGGCAAAAGCCAGGGTGGAAAATTCCCAGTCTGGGGCTCGAGAAAAGTATTTTTTTTTGCGCTATCAAAAATGCTTCAAAATGCGTGGATTTGCAAATAAAAATAAATATTTTTTTTTTCATTTTTGTGAGGTCGTAAAATAATATCACAGTTTTCTCTGCAGAATTATAAAAACAGCTAGTGTTCAAAATTTTACACACATTTTCAATAAAAATTACACACATATATATATATATATATATATATATATATATATATATATATATATATTATATATGATTGTCAAAAACTCAGAGTTATCGAAAGGCCGAAAAGTAGAGGAGTTTATTTAGCTGCATATACAGTGGCGGCGCTAGACCACTCGCGGACGTCGGCGACGTCAGGCTGGCGAGGCCTCTTTTATTTCCCAGTCTCAAAGAAAATATTAAATTAAACAAGCCAAATTATAAACTAATGTATGAGTATGTAAATGAGTTTTATTATTGCATTGCTAACGAGTTCGCTAATCAAAAGACTAAAATTAATTAAACATATGTAAATTAAAATAAACGAACTTTTCGGCTTTTAGCTTCACTGAACTTTTTTAGGATTATGTCATAATTAATACTAGCCGCTATTTCAGCTTCAATTGATAGAACTGCTAACGCAGATAGTCTCTCCTGGTTCGTCGTGCTTCTCAAGTAGGTTTTAATCAATTTCAACTTTGAGAGGCTTCTCTCAGTGGAAGCTATACTGACTGGAATTGTGAGCATAATTCTAATTGTTATGTAAACACTTGGGTATACTTCTTCCAAATTATTTTCTAAAATCTATTGAAGGAGGCGTGCGAAAATACCTAAATAAGAATGAACATCTAGGTAAAACTTTTTTTGTTTGCGAGGCCTAGCCTAGCGCCACCACTGTACATACAGAGCATTTTTTATCCCTGAAATATTTAGTACGACATGAAAATGAAAAATCAGTCAGTTTGAATTTATGTTAGGGGCCGTCCACATATTACGTCATCGATTTTTCCTGATTTTCGACCCCCCTCCCTGCAATCATCCTATCGTCATTTCCTAATGACCCGCCCCGCCCCTCGCGAAACTGACGTCATTTCCAGTTTGACAAAATTAAAACATTTGCGCATTTGAAAAAATAGTGTAACGTTAAAACGTTTTGTTATAGAATCATCTTTTTTATTATTATTTACTTTGGCAATGTTCATTAATATAATAATATTATTCTTCCCTATTCTATACATATATTTAGTTTTCTTTGGATAGCTCCCATGGAGTTTTCACCCATTCTTGCAAATCCTGGATCACGGGTAATATCTCCGTATCCTCCCCATATTCATTTTGGCTCGAGTACAATATATTATTGTACATTTTGGAGTAACTGGTATCACAAGAATGACGTCAATTTCTAAACACCCCCCCACCAATTTAGAACGACGTAATATATGGACGCCCCTTATCAGTTATTATAATTTAAATTGAGAATGGGACCTGGATCAGAATCGAGAGTTGGACCGGAATCGGCATCATGCATTGGCGCCGTAATCGTCTATAAAAATGAGCAAGGAACTCATTATATGTCTATGTGGGATGGAGTCACGGATTTTTGCGATTTTAAAGTTGAAATTCAAAATCTCAAAATTATTTTAAGCAATTCTGCTCACATTTTTCAGTTTAAAATTGAGCATTTTTTTTAATAAATGACCTGATTGTTATTTTTCGAGTACCTTATTAAAGATACCTTATTTTTTTATTACACTTCACTCTATTGCTATGAGAAAAAAAACTTATGTAATAAAAATTACCGTCAAACACATATGTTGATCGAGTGACAATGATACCACAAAAAGTATATTATTTCTTCTGAGGCTGTATGAACAATGCTATAGCTAATATGCATTATGGTTATAAACCGTGCCATAACTAATGCATCTGTTAGCCAATTCAATTTTATAAAGAAATTAAAATTCTGTAATTGTTTTAATTGTTTATTTAGGTTATTAACTTAATTTTAAACACTCTAGCACATTAGGTATTGTATCACTTTTGTATTTGCACAACATTCGCAGTAGGTTTCGTTTTTTTTCATTAGTTTTCGATGATTCCAATTCATATAAAGTACATAAGTTTATTAGAAGGCTTTCGTTTAATCCTCTCTCTGGATCTGCATTGATCGCTTTCTGTAGAACCGATATGGATTCTTTCAGTTTTCCCATGTATAAAAGACATACAGATAGATTGTTGGCCACCTGAAAAAAAGGGCTATTCTGTGATTTTGTAAAGATTACTATTATTCATTTTGTTTGGGCATTGCATTACAACACTGGAAAATTATTAAGTTAAATTTATTTTATACAATTATATCATTATAAAATAGACTAATTGCAAAAAGTTGTTTTAAAAGAATATAAATTTCACAGGAAAATAAATTCAGTGCAAATATGTGTCATTTTAACGAAATCTTGGATAACATTCATCACCAGTCCAAAAAACCAGGGCAAATGAATTTACCATGACATTGGTGGGTTCCTGTTCAGCTGCTCTTATTAACTTGCCATATGCTTCGCTGTATTTCCCCTGAGAGATGTCCACAAGAGCTCCATCCACATACTCTCTTACATCGGGAGTTGGACATCTAATAAAAAAGTATTCATATTTAATGGTTACATGGGTAGATTCGTTTGAATATTTTTTTTTATTATAAATTAAAATCCTTGTAGAAATGTGAAAGGTAATGTTTATTTAAATTTTCTGTAATTCATGGCAGATTACATGCAATTTATAGAATAAACTAGGACAAGTAATTAATATTTCAAGAATTTTTTCATTTCATCCATTGGATGTGCACTTACGGATGTATACATAACCCCCAGGTTCCCATAACATACAATCTTAGGCCACCTTTAACTAATGGTGGACCACTACTTTTATAGAATACGAGAAAAGGTTTTCTTGTATTTTGTAAGCAAAAAGTTGCAGTAAAATCTCTTTGATTGTGCTGTTTTTATCTGGCTAGTTTTGATACCTTTCAATAGGTGACATTTAAAAAAATAAAAAGTAAAAACGGTGACATCATTTTTTTATTGTTTTTCTGTAAGAAAAATGAATGAGTGAATTTAACATAGAAATTTGATACATTTTGGAGTTTTATTACAAAAAAGGGAAAAATGCGACACAAGCCGTGAAAAAAATTTGTCACACTTATATACTTAATGCAGTGTAGCACAAAACTGGTTCAAGCATTTTCAATCTAGTAATTTTGATGTCAAAGATGAAAATCGTCCTGGTCGACCTGTTACAGATAGAGTAGATGCCATTTTGAAAAAGGTAGAGCACAATCAGTATTAGTTCTTATAACATAACTGAAGAGTTAGGGATTGACCACTAAATAGATTCGACCCATTTGAAAAAAATCTGGATATACAAAAAACCTCGATACTTGGGTCCCACACAAGTTCATTGAAAGAAATCGAATGAATCACATACTCATTTGCGATTGCTCTTTTGAAACGTAATGAAACCGAGCTGTTTTTAAAAAGATTGATTACTGGTGACGAAAAATGAATTACCTACGACAAGAACGTGCGAAAAAGATCATGATCAAAAGTCAAGCTAGCAACACAGATTATAGCAAAACCCAGAGCAACTCGCCATAAATTTATGTTACATGTGTGGTGGGAATAGAAAGGCATTATTCATTTTGAGATTTTACCGCCAGGAAGAACCGTCAATTTGGATTTCTACTGCCAACAGCTGATGAGATACAAGCAAGTAGAGAAAAAAAATGACCGGAATTGATTAATCAGAAAGGGTGTGGTTTTTATTTTGAGAGAGAATGGTTTGGAAGTGTTAATGCATCCACCATATAGTCCTGACCTTGCAACGTCAGATTTTCACCTGTTTCAGAATTCTTTAGGTAGTGTTAGGTTAATATCAAGGGAAAAGTGTCAAAACTACTTGTTGCAGGTTTTTGATCAGAGGTCCTAACATTTCTACAGTAATAGGATTTATATTACCTATAAAATGGCATATGTATATTGTATATATATATAATTAACCTTATATATTTTGGGAATATGACTTGGCCAATGTAAGATTTATCGCTTTTCAATAACTGCAAATATAGTTGCGGAACCAAACAACACTTTCACAATTCTATTTTCATCATCTAGGAGAGCTGTATATGTCTCAAAACTCATCAATTGATTTGATTTGCGTAATCTTAGAAAATCTATTAAAAGTTGACAACTTACATTGAGTTCCTAGCTTCTTTGGCCACTTCTAAATAGTTTATTGCTCCTTTAACATGACCTGATAAAAGGCATAGGCGACAGAGGGCGCTGTTTAAGGACCTCTTTTGGCCAATAGATATTTCTGGATACTGAGTCAGACCAACTACAGTTTTTATGGCAAGACGATAATCCTGTAAATTAAGAAGTTTTTACCAATACTAAAATAGCTCACTAGTCACTATATTTGTTATTTGACTATTCTTTTAGTTATTCAGGCTATCAAGGGATAATCTTACATACCGCTGGATTCATTTTTATATTAAAATTGGCTATATACAATAATGATAAATAAATAAAAAAAATCCAGAAAATATGTTAAAGAGGAGCTAATGAAAATAAAGGCTAATCATTTAATTAATTTTTAAATGATAATAACAAGCATCAGTGTAAGAGAAAAGTTTTTAACACTAAAAAAAAAAATAGACAAAGAAATATCTTGCCGGCTCTCGTATTTCTAAACTAATGATCAAATTATATCTTTTTAACTATCTACCAAACTTACTAAGCACATTTGCAGATAGAACAAACTAGACATAGATTAATATTGATTTGTTGTATCACTACTGGTATATAATAATGTCTATCTTGTCTCTCAAGTTAATATCATTACAGTGACAATATCTTTATATCAAATAATGTTAATAGAAGAGAGCTGTTATTGTTTAAAGACAACACATTATAAAACAAATTGATAGTTGTAAAAACATTATAAAATTCATTAGCAGGATTCCATCACTTCAAATTGAGTAAGATTCATCTACTTCTAAAATAAGAAGTACCTTCATTGCTATGGCGCAGTTGACAATCGAATGCTGTACCCTTATCTCGCGCCCAGTCCACAGCCTGACAGATTCGGTTTTATCATTGTCTGAAGTCAAAGGTGATTCACCGTCTTCAGTTTTACCATCTCGAAGGTTTGTTAGCATCTTTATTGAAAATTAATACAGTCATATATTACAATTTTAGTATAATAATGGAATGTGACAGTATTAAAACTGCTGCACGTTTAACACATTTATTTCTGTAGTCATTCGGTCAAACAAGACACATTAATTTGTCTTGCCATCGAATCTCATTCTGCCTCTCGGCTTACCAGAGTTATCTATACTGTTACAATAAATATAGGTCGATATTTCAATAATGTATGGAAAAAGATATTACAAAAAATTATATACAACAACTACAGAATATGTATTAATACATTTCACCTCTCAAGTCTTAATGAGCTAAAAACTAGAATATTGTTGGTAATTATAAAAATAAAAGTAATAAAAATATCAGAATAGCCTCCTCTCCAACAAATAACAAAATAAGATTCTCATTGTTTCCATCAAATAATGTAAATTAATTTATGAATATTATAAATTTTTACTAAAATTTAGTTTACAAAGAAAGGTGGCAACTATATTAGTTGTTTAGTCTACAATATAAAAAAGTGGATCTAGAGGATGCAATTGGAACGAGTCAATGAGTTGAGTTGCATTTTGACAGCCTATATAAGTTGAAAATGTTTCAGTGGTTCCACATTTTTATGTCAGTAAGTTGTGTCAAAAGTTGAATATTTACTTTCTGTTTTATTAGTTTTTATCATTTTATTTTAATCCATAACTATATTTATGCCCGATGAACTTAAAAACAATTTAAAATGCAACATATATTTTTTTTAAATAGCCAGTAAGAAACATAGTTTCCTAAAGAAAATTTAGGTTATTAGGTTGTACTTTATTTTAAAATCCCTTTCTACAAAATATTGAGTAACAGTTATTTATAATCAATTTACTGTTTTAGATTAGAATATCTAAAAACATTCATGATACTGTTGTTAATGCTTGTATGAGCAGTTCTAACATGTAGGTTAACCAACTGTTAATATATATTTATCACATTATACAATTTAAGAAGGTCATATAACAATTAAAAAATACATTTCATAATTAACAGGTTAAATGGCAATATCATAGTTTACCTGTTTGATGATTCCCAACATAGCATACAATCTATTCATAGCTTCTTCAGG
Source organism: Eumeta japonica (assembly GCA_005406025.1). NCBI lineage: Eukaryota > Metazoa > Arthropoda > Insecta > Lepidoptera > Psychidae > Eumeta > Eumeta japonica. Next base: position 156,839 of record BGZK01000983.1, on the reverse strand, counting down.
TTTGCCTAAATGAAGTGGCAGTTCTGATAACAGTAGCCGCAAAGAAAATGGCACCATAGAGCCACTCCTGTTGCCGTATGACTCTGGATAGAACTGTAAAAGAAACAATGGATGAGTTTGAAAAAAGTTAAAAAGAATTTAAACAAACTATGACAAAGTTAAATATATGCTCCTACTTATTATAAATATATAAAAAGGTACTAACAAGAGGGCCAGTGCTAGCACAGTGATTCAACATACCAATCTGCGACTCTTAAGAATCAGTTCAGACTCAGACTTTTAAAATCTTTGCTGCTAAGTCATATCTATTGTTATTTTTTAATTTTATATTTAGATATATTTCAGATAAAAATACCCGAAATTGACAAACTTGCATAAAACCAAATGGTGGAGATGTCAGTGAAGCATCATAAGATGTGAAAATTCATGATCTTTGCCTATCCTTTTCGGAAATAGGTGTCAATTTATAATAGTGATAAGAATGTTATGAATGTTACTACATAAGAGTGTAAATAATCATATTGTTTATAGGCTCTAATATGTTCACCCTTTTGAATATTTTAATTATTCACTAGTCAATTAAGTGAAAACACATACCTGATAATATAGGTCCGGTTTAGAAAGATCTCCAAAAGGTTCAGCTTCTTTGACCAGGGGGTCATGTAGTCTCACTCGCACCATGATCGCGAAACGAGTCAGCCACAGCTGTAAAGAACGAGGCGTGTGTTTTGTGGGTCTACCGATGCGTCCAACGCCTGTCCAGAAAATAAGTTTAAATCAAACGCCTGTTCATCACTCTAATTATTCATAACATGATCTCTATCAGAACTGTGTGAAATATTCACGTCTTTATCACATGGTTGTCACTCAAAAATTTTTTTTTCTTAACACTTAATTTAACTTAGCACATGATACTTGCTAATTACTATTTCAACATACTTTATTAAACTGCCTCGGTGACTTGCTACAACATGTATTTCTTAAATATGGAAGAATTCTAAAAAAAACAGTGCATGTCTTTGCAGATCCAATTCTAATTTCAGATCACTGTAAAGTAGTTTTTAACAGCAACGACCGAGTGCCCCGACAATTTTCTCTTTTCTCAGAATGAGACTAAACTATCCATCAACCTAATTTAATCATAAAGCAATTCTGATTATTTCATATAAAAGGCAACTAACTCTTTCAGTCATAGCTAATTTAAATAATTTCTTAAAAGATGATGATACATTTGTTTAGTTGATGTAACTTATACATCAAGCATATTCCTTTTTGGTTAGTGATAATATGGACAGTTGCCTAGAAATAATATTAATATAAGTGGTTATACCATAACAAAAGTGATTATACCTAATAGTATTGAAATTGATCAGTCACAATATTTTGAACATGATTAGTTTTTCAACATTTTGAGATCTAATTAATTAATGTTCTGTTTAACATTAAGTTATAATTAAATTTATTTGTATTATAATTACTAAGCCCATACTAAAACACCACTATAATTGAAACATTTGGAGAGTGAAACAAAAATAACATAAAAATCATACCTCTGAACAGATAGTTGAAAAAAAAAACTTTAAAAAGTTCATTGACTTTCGAGATGGACAATATGAAAATTGATTGGGCCTCTACCATAGTAAATTAAGAATTCTCCTGTCAGTTGAATTCTCAAATGATGAGAAAGTATTGTCAGAGTAGCAAAATTACCTTTTTTGTAGAATATACAATGGTTTATAATCGAATTTGCACCTAATCTTTTCTTCATTAAAATCTTTGACATTTATATATTAAAAAATTTAATATTTACACTTTATTCCATAAATCGTACCACACAGGTGAGCCGTTTATAAGTCTCACTTTGTTTGTTCTTATGACATTTACAATCACAAAAATTATATAACTACCCACAACAACAAAAATACAATATCACATCCTCAATTACAAAAATAGATGTCGTGACAGTAGCATAATTTCATACAAACTTTCAAACGTGAGTAGTATAAAACTCAGTGTGTGGTGTATTTTTCATATGGTTACACATATCAAATACATGTACATGTACAATTTTCTAGAAAAGGCGACGGCCAGTCGACGGGTCGTTGCCTTAGCTATTCAAATAAATTTACACATGTGTATAGTAATTTATAACAATATATTTTAGTAGTCCATTTTATAGTCAATTAAAATGGCAACTATATAATGATAAAATAATTATATCGCTTTACTCTTAATGATTTAAATTGCATAAAGATCTAAAACTGTACACCACGCCAAATTTTTCCACACAAATAGTCAATTAGGAAAATTAAAAAATTAATTAAAAAAAATAACCTTTTCCAAAAACTAATTTAAATAATTATTTAAATTAGTTTGAAATATTATTTAAATTTGCCGGATATATACGACCACGGTCCTTTGACGGCCGTGGTCGTATATATCTGGCAAACGAAATTGTTACAAAGATGCCTGAGTCAGATATAATAGACAAATTATTCCTTTTAGTTTTATATTTTTTTATTTTTACGTAATTAAAGAACAAAATTAAAAATGTATATAATTGTAATGAATCAAATGGTTTTACTTATACATAAATGAACCTTATATTTAATCCCAAAAACATCATAATATTGTGACAATAATTTTCTTCAATGCAAATCATCGGTTTTCTTATATACAGTGTAAACTCTATATAACGACACTGAAGGGACTGTGCATTTTATAGCGTTATAAAGAGTTGTCGTTAAATGAGAGAAGAAAATCAGAAAAAGTAAAAGTTTATTTCAGACTAGTGTTAGTAATACCCATTTCCATTGCACGTATCAGTAAAACTTTTTCGTCAATACAGAGTGATTTTCTTTTACTAGCCATGTGTACAGTTTGAAAGTTTGTGAGTAACTAAGAATATGATAACGTATAGATATTCCATGACTCCTACTTACAAATGTATTAGTCACGGTCAACAACAGTCTACGTGCAAGTAATCCCAATTTGTAAACAAAGAACGAATTTCTTACAAAGTTCGGTATGCATGATGCCGACGAGTTTATTGCAGGCTAGGTAATAAAGCGACAAAAGAACGTACACAGCTGCGCAGTTTTTACTAATTTTGGCAACTTAAAGGTATTTACTCAATTGTTGTCGTTATTGAGAGTGGGTGTAATGCTATGTAGAGTGTATCAGTGTATGGAAGACAAGCTAAACCAACTAAAGCCAATTGATTTCGACTTCGTTAAATGACATGGAGTTTACACTGTATTTACAAAGCCAAAGCCGGATATATCCATCAGTGTGACCATTGGTTTACTTTTTTTTTGTTATAATTTCATTGCTTTAATAGCTTTGAGGTTACCAGGGAATTGATGTAGAAATTTTCGATTGGAGCTTGATTAAGTGAATTTTACAAATTAATTACACATAAAAATTGATTGTTTTATAGCATAGTCGAAGGACAAACGAGAAAGCGAGCCATAAGAGAGTAAATGGTCACCGCTGCCCATATATGCACGCAATCCCAGAGGAGTCACCAGTTGCCGTTGTAATGCGTTGCCGGTCTCTTGGGTAAGAATAGGATATCTAACGAAAAGGGGAGTGGGATGATGGAAGGGTGAGCGGGGGCGATGGAGAGGAGAGAGCGGTAATGGAGGTGGAGGGGGTTACCTCAACTTTCACTCACTGGATAAAAAGCAACAGCCGAAGCTGTTAATTCACGTATGTGTTCGGTGGGACCGTGGTCGAGCAGCCGGCCTATTTTACGTACTACAACCAAGTAGACTACAGCATGGGTCAACCATAAATTATTATTTATAAATTACCGTTATTGATTTTGAATAAATACAACTATAGTAAAGGAGATTAGCTATTAATTCTTTACATTATACGAACTTACAATAAATTCGCAGGTCACTATGAAATTGTAACGTACCCCATCACTAGATATATGCAATTCGTCTGTACTCTGAAAGCCGGTGTTCGAAAAATCCGACGCTTATGCCGTCATATTTTTACTATTATTAAAAACACGATTCTATTATATTATCTTAGTACTTTCAGAGATCTTGTCGGAAATATCCGACCGCTTCATACGTCATAGATGATTTGATTATTCAACAAGTGTTGTACTCTAATATTCCTTATCAAGACAATTAAAAAAAACCTTATGTAAGTTATAAAAAAAAACTTAATATTATCGAGACAATAAAAAAAAGCATATGTATATAAAAAAATTAGGAGTTTTTTAAAATGTAGCAATATATTTTCTTATCTACGCAATGACTAGTTTAATATATTTTTCTTGTATTTATAATTGATATTTATGATAATCTTGGCTTTTAAATTTTATTAAATTCCTTATAGTTACATAATAGTTATAAGGTCGGTGTTCTGTGCTTTCTCATTACGTTATTTATTTTTATACTAGATTCTGATTAGGCAACATAGATGAGCGTGACGATAGGCATGGCAGATGAGAAACCTCAAAATTGACGGTCATTGGAAGGATTTTGTAATTAATAAATAAAAAACTAATAAATAAATGGCGGTAAAATAAATAAAAATATATAATTCTGTTATTAAATACAATTTCATTATTATTATTAGAATAATAATAACATATAATAAAATTGTAACAAACCGATGTCTGTACTTTATAGACATTAAAAAAAACGGATTTGGGGAGCCTTTATTAAAGCAACAGAAGCCAAAACAACAGTTTTCAAAATTTTTGTCTGTCTGTTTGTTATCGCATCATGTAAAAACTGCTCAACAGACTTTAATGACATTTTCACAGTTTGGTAGTTTGGGCTCCAAATTAACATCTAAGCCATGTTTCATCTAACTCGGTTGGCTAGAACCAGATATATAGTTGGACCTCTCCATAGTAGCCTTTTCTACATTGGAAAGGTCATTTAAAATGGTCGTGTGGAAAATATGAATAAACGTCATGAGCGCCTCTAAAATGGTCTAAATGTTGTAGTCCACGCGGATGGATCTGGGGGCAAAACCTAGTACAGAATAAAAATACAAAACACATGGACAATCAATGATGTATATAGTACATGTGCCTCGTACATACAAGGTAGTAGAGTGCGACGGATAAGAAAGCGCCATGCCGTTTACAAAGCCCGATCTAGGGGCCTTGGGCAGCAAAATTGAGGGTGTATATATATATATATATGCATTAGGTCAAAGAAAAAGTTTTTCATACTTAATAAATAAAAAGTTTCTTTGGTTGTGCTGTTATTACCTGGATAGTTTTAATACCATTAAATATGTGAGACTAAAAAAAATAATTTTAAAAGCGGTATCCTGCCAATTTTCTATTGTTTTTCTGACCATCAAAATGAGTGAATTGTAGTTTTATTGCAAAAAAAAAAAGGGAAAAAAATGCAACAAAAGCCGCAAAAAAAATTTGTTACATTTATGGATCTAATGAAGCATCAGTAAGCTAAGTAAGCCAAGTGACAAATCTTTTTACATTGAAGATATGTATGAAAAATAGAGAGGGACAATAAGAAAAAGGAAATATAATAAAAAACAACAATATTTAATTTTATTGTTTGCCTGTCTGTTCATGCACATCTCTGAAATTACTCAATGGATTTTAATGCAATTATAATGGATAGATAAAGCATGACTTGGAGCGCAATACAGAATTCATTTCATTTAAAATGGATGTCAAGAAAAAGTTTTGCTTATTTAAAAATCTAGCATGAGAGGAAACAAGGCAAACAATAATAGCTAAAAACATATACTCGAATTTTTAATCATGACGCAATTGTAATTTTTCAATAAGTTGAGAGATTTATTGAAATATATACAAAAAGCGGGGAGGGTGGACTAGTGAATGAGAGACTGAGTCGAATTAGGATAAAATTTTTATGTAACATCAAAAATAATAAACCTACACAAAGCCTTATATCGGATAATTTTTTTTTAACTGAAACAACTTTTGAAATGTTGTTTTGAAATGTTGTCTTACCCTATTTATCTCTAAATAAATATTTGGAAATTGTTATGAATTACTTATCTTTGATACATGTTTTATTTATTATTTATATTTCTTATACAAATCTATATTTATCTTAATAAAAATGTTAGTATACAGTTACATATTTTTTCTGGTGTTTGTCTCTTGCAGTATCATTCAAAATGAGAAAACCAGTTTGGACAAAACAGACAATGAGACTAAAATAGAATCAATATTTTTTTTAGTTTGAAGGCAATTTTACATTTTCACTTTATATACTTGAAACACACAATTTTGGCTATTTACTTATTAAATAGATCTATTATAATATCTCAACTATTTTCTTTTCAAAAACACTTGTATTTAAAAAAACAATATCACTTCTATTAAAATTGTATCTAGATGTGTATAAAGATACCAAAAATAGGTAAAACTCAATCACTTTATCCATGTTATAGATGACAAATAAAATTATTAAATAATGGATTTAATATTCAATTGATTTTAAATTTTAAAATATGGTTGTTATTTGTACAAATGTTATATTACCTACAATGGAAAAAACAACTAAAATTAAATAATCAAAACAGTTTTTTTTATATTATTTGACTTCCTTATTACTGAAACCATTTCACAGATGTGTCTATAAAAAAGTGAATATTCACAAATAATTATATTGGCACACACATTTGAAACAAATATTTCACGTTTGTCAATGTTACAGAATGTTACAGTTTAGTAAATATGTATCACATTACCTACCTTGGCCGCATGCATTGATTAGTGTCCCGGTGAGGTTGATGGCTGAACGCAAATATCCCGTCCTCATCAGCTCACGGAGGCCAGATTCATCTCGACTGACATGATCCGCACGTAGAACTCCTCGACTTGCAGCTTCCCCTACTCCTAGATATCGTACTGCTATTTCTTGCAAGGCATCAGCCTAAATATAAAGCTTTATCAAGATTGATAATGAAAGGAAAAACGTAGTTAATTTGTCAAGGAAATAATACAAATTTTTTTTTTTGATGCATCAAAAAACAATAATTGAACGTATTCAAAACACCCTATGTTAAAGTTATAGTACAAAATTACCTGTACAGTTTTACATAAAGATTGATTATTCCATATAAATAAAATTAATTTAGAAACAATGAAAAAAATTATATTTAAAAAAATATAATATGTGTATATATTATGAAATGCTATTTAAAATACTACTTACCAATTCTTCTTCTAATATAAGTCCAGGCATTGTCAACACTTCCCTGTCTGGGAAGAATGACCCTTTCGGTGATGATTGAGCCTGTTTAAATATTCATTCAATTCATCATATATAAATTTTAATATAATCATGACAAATAAACGAATTACATCTATACTTATTACCTTCATTAGAATTTTCTTTGCCTCTTCATTAGGTATCCAAGCATCACGTCTTCTGTCAGCTTCTTTGTCAACTTGTTGGTCCTGGAGTTATAAAATAATTTAACAACTAAATATTGAAAAAAACATATAAATTAAATAAAAATCAGATAATAGCTAATATTAGCATTTATTAGATGGGAAATATAATATTATTGTGATTTTGTTAATTATGAAAGCATAGAAAAAGGGAAATCTTATATTACTAAGAGATATATAAATGATTCACAAGTATAAAGTTATAATTTGTTTGTCATTATTTAGTACCACTGTAGAAATGGAATTCCTGATATTTAGCTTTAGTTAGAATATTTGTTAATTTATAGTAATTATTTTAACCTATAACTGTGATTTTTATTTGAATGTACTAAATTGTATAGAATATTCTAGTGACTAGAAAGTGGTAATAAATGCATTACATTACAAAGAATACACAATTTCTTTTACATTATAATTGAAACATTTTGGATCTATCAATATTAGAGTTTTAAGTTTTACTACCAAAATAAACTCAATATTGTTGAATAATTATTATCTATTTATAAGTATTACTGTACACAATTAAATGACATTTTTTTAAATTAAATGATATACATTTGTACAATGTATACCAGTTAATTGTTATCTGTTGCACCTCTTATTTAGATGGAACAATATCAGCTCACAGCACCTCAAAATGTTTTTCTCCTATAGCAGTCGAAGAGGAACTCACTACAACCAGAGCCTTCTTAGAGTATTGTATAACTAGATATGACAGATGTGTTTTTGGGTATTTATGTATGCACGTGTGCATGAATTTACACTGTCATATAATACAAATTTTTAATTAACAATATCTCTGAACAAACCAATTGAGTTTAAAGCAGTTTGCAATGATCTATGCGATTCTTCTGCCATACCCAGCTTTCACTACCAAACATAAGTGTAGGCATCAGGACCTCATTATGGATAGCGAGCAAGGCCCCATTCACTCTATTGCCTGCATTCACTCAGCTTTCGATATCTCTAACATGTTTACTATCATTTGTTAACAGATTACTCAAGTGTACATAATCTTTCATTTGTTAAACTTAAGAAGTTAAAAATCCTATTTCGTAATATTTCGACTACGATATCTTTTGAACACTTAATTTGATTTTTATCTGTTTTATGGCACTCAATACAACTTTCTAAGTAGAAAAAGGTGACCGAGTACCAAACATGAATCCATCACGTCATTTAAAAAAAATCCTTGTTTTTTTAAATTTTGTTAACCATATCTTTCAAATGACCCAACTGATTTTAATGTAATTTGCATTAATTGACATGGTTTTTTAAGAAGAACAAGTAGATACATTTTAGAATTTATTGGCAGAGCAGTTTACAAAAAATTGCAATAAAAATACTAAAAATTTTTTGTCCAACCCTATCTTATGAACAAATCAACCAATTTTTGTGCAGTTTGTGACAGTCAATACATCTATTTGGGGTAAAGAACTGATTTGATTTTGATAGTGATCTATAGTATAGTCAAAAAGTTAATTCAAAAAAATATTTCTCTAGAAACTTTATTTTTGAGATTTCTCAAAATCTATCAGGTGAAACTAGTTGAATGTTTTAGAAAGTCTAAGTTGAGTGGATTCCTTTCTGATTTTGAAAACTGCATTTTGATCAGCTAATCAATTCAAAAATATGAGATGTTTACACGCATATTTGCATGAACAACCTGCATACACATGCACTCTCATAAGCATATGCACATACACACATTCACGTACACATACAGACATAACTCAGAAAATGTCTAAATAGACTCCCTAAAACCCTAAAATATCAAAATCAGAGTGAAAATGACAATTTTAAGTAGGAGACTTTTTCAATTTTCATAGCGATAATTTAAAAACTAAAAGGATGTGTTGAACTTCTAGACAATAATTTTGGAAGTAAAGAGAAAACTACAATTTTATTTCCACAAGTGATACACAATACAATGCTTATTCATAAAATGTGCAGAAACATAACTGTGTTACACAATAAATTGAACAATACCAACATTAACATTATTACTAATATTGTTCCACCATGTGACATTGATGATTCACTGTAGATACTTTTCAATGGCAATGAATTAAATTTAAATTTACTTAAAACTCATTGGTTAGATCACCCAGGGCCAGAAATGGAACCCGGTGTACGTTCTGAATTGAAGGCAGTGTTAGGGAGTACCCTAACACTGCAATCAGATTCCATGTGGTAATCACGACCACCAATAGTCTACTAGACCAGGTAATAATAAATAATATTTACTCACCTTAAGAACCAAACCATCCATAGCTTGACCTAGGATATCAGGACTGATAGTTGTTTTTGACGTTCCCAATTGATGTTCTGGACCAATAGTATCAAAAAATGTCGCAGGATCAGGTAAACTAGAGGCTGGTAATGTGGTCACACCACTCACAGTTGGGAGGACATTTGTAAAGGTGACTTCAGTGGGTGCTTTTTGCTGTGTAAATGATACCGATGCGTCACTTGAGAAGAGGTTAGAAGTAATTGTTTGATCACCTGTGGAATAGTGAACAAATATCCATGTTAAAAAAGAAAGACATATACTACAATATTCAATGATATACTAAAATACAGTAATAATTTTAACCAATGCATCGTTATGACATTGCTATACACATAACTAAAATTTTTATTTTTTGAATGTGGATCAGTTAAAAACTACAGAATATATAGGTTTGATACTTTGACCATTTGATAGAGAATCATTATTTGTTTATGATTTATTTCCATGTCTCATAATGTTCAGTGAGTGGATGGGTACGTCAAATCTATGTATTTACAATATACACATTTTTCTTTGTTCGAGATCAATAAAAAAACTACTGAAAGTATAGTTATCAACCTTTGACCAGTTTGTTTTAAATGGTTTTATGTTTTAGATGATCATTTACAGCTGGTTATAGGCTACTTCTTTTTAAAAATATATTACACACAATTACACCTTTTTTTCATTCTTATATGTATAACAATCAGTGTAGCAAGTGGGTAGCCACTAGTAAATTATAAAAGCATATTAAAGACAAACAACATAATTTATAAAAAGAGATTATTTTAGTAAGCTTTTTTTGATTATGATATTATAGTTTATATATAACCATTAATAACTTCACATAAATGAAGAACCAAACTTAAAAAAAATATGACAAATACTTTAGAAAAAGCTCTTTATCTGTGTTAAATCTCTTCAAAATCAACGTTTTACATACATTTTACGGTTTTTATTATACTTCAAAAATGTATTTTATCTAACAAACAATAAGGGTCTGAAGTGATGTTTCAGATCGTTATACTTTACTATATTTTTAATAAGCAAACATCTATGTAGGGTTTAAATCGTACAAACCTTCGCTATTTCCGAGATAAACACTCTGAATCATATCCGAAGGGGTTGTACCGATTTCATCAAAGAATTGGGATGTGGCTGGCGCTTCGCTGTCGCTAAAATATTGACTTAAAGGCTTAGAATCCATTAGTTTTAATAACAATATTTTTTGCAGAGGAATATATCATTAAAGCATCTCTAAATTACAGTCAAAATAAGCGACGATGTTTATTGTACTACTTAAAACACAATTTTCTCTTTGTAACTTACGACTTTTTTGAATTTTTAGACAATGCTGTCACTGTCAATGTCATATTATTGTTCTCTGTGGTCATTGTCACTATGCATTAGAGATTAATTATGAAAAGTCACTGCACCTTCCATAGAGAACTATTATTATATAAGTATAGAGTCCTAACTCTATTTTATAAGCGATGTACGAAAAGTACATAGTAAGCGTAGCGAAGTTACAGATGTCACTAAAAGATTTAGCATTTGAACAGTTCATGTTACACCAGTTACTATTATATTTATACATTAATGGTTAACATCGAATGAAAGTCCATTTTTTCAAAATGTTGTGTTTTGAGTGTTCATTCGATTTAAAAGTTTCCATAGTTTAAAAACGTCATCATTAAGCTATGGGAATGTGATATTATATTAAAGAAACACAGAAATACAAATATTTTGAAAAAATAGGCTTATCATTGCAGTGTTAATCATCAATATATAACAATAGTAATAGTAATAATATTTAATTATAACAAATTTATTGGAAATTAAAAGATAAAATAAAGAAATAAATATTTTTATAACGTACATTATACGTAGTAGCATTTCACACGTAATTCATACTCTTTTCAAATTTCTACTTTTGTGTTTCGAAACAATTTTTAGTAATTACCATAATTAATCGTAAATCACATCAGAATTATTACTACAATATGCCTAACTTTTCTCCACATTTCAAGAATAATAAGTACAATATTTTAACACAATATATTGAGTATGTAACATGTGAATATATTTATTTCCAAAAAAGGAGGATATTCTATATTCGTCTGTATATTCTGTTTACAATTGACAAAATTATACCTATATATACAGGTATAATGTTGTCAATTGTAGACCGTTTTCGAAATTCTTTTTGTTTGATAGGATATAGCTCTCGAAGTGATCACATAGTCAGCGAATTGGGTCTATTGATGGAATTTTAGAGAAATTCTCATTTATTGTAGACATGTCATTGAGCTCTTTTTTTTTAGTTATTCAAGTTTTAGCGTCTGGTAGTTATTATCTCAGGCTGCTGAGATGATGATAAAATCTATAGCACTTCTTAATGATCAGAAGTTAGCGGATAATACTGCGATTTGTCACCAGGAATTACTCTTTGATGTCTATTTGTAATACCTAGTATTCACAGAATCAAAATTTAATTACTTATTAATCTACTTGCTTATTTTCATTCAATTATTATATATTATTCATATGTAACAATTTTAGCAGAAACACATCGGAACGTTTTAGCGATATAATTATATTCATGTTCATATAATATATAAATATGAATATAAAATATTAAATATTTAGTTAAAAAGAGATCTTCCACTTCGAAGAAGGCATAGTTGTATTCGATTTGTCTTTAGCTGGAACCGACTACAAAAACAACTAATTAGTTGATTTTGAGCTCTGTTTAAAATACATAAGTACGCGCTTGAGAAGTTATACTTCTTTGGCATCATTAAAAACGAGCCCAAACTCGATGGGGTTGCGTCGTTTAATTACGGAGTTCCTATGGCCACCTTCCAGCTCCATCATCAGACGCTGATTACCATATAGTATCAAAGTACTCGTCAAGAGGAATCAAACGAGCCCAAACTCGATGGGGTTGCGTCGTTTAATTACGGAGTTCCTATGGCCACCTTCCAGCTCCATCATCAGACCCTGGTTACCATATAGTATCAAAGTACTCGTCAAGACGAATCAAACGAGCCCAAACTCGATGGGGTTGCGTCGTTTAATTACGGAGTTCCTATGGCCACCTTCTGGCTCCATCATCAGACGCTGATTACCATATAGTATTAAAGTACTCGTCAAGAGGAATCAAACGAGCCCAAACTCGATGGGGTTGCGTCGTTTAATTACGGAGTTCCTATGGCCACCTTCCAGCTCCATCATCAGACGCTGATTACCATAGAGTATCAAAGTACTCGCCAACACAGTCAATAAAGTTCAGTTTAAATTTTAAAAATTAAATAAATATTTTTATTTTCTTATATTAAATGTACATAAATTCTCTCATTATTCGAAATTCGAATTCTAAGCAGGCAGCTTCAACCTGTCAATTTTGCGTCACACATCTTAAAATTTCACTCTCATCATTTTTTCATAACGCGCCTAAAGAAGTATAACTTCAAAAAACATTTAAATAGGTTCTGGCGTGAGACTTTTATTTTTTTACCGTTGTTAAGTTATAAAACGACAAATAAAGAAAAAGAGTAAGAGGGAGAAAGATAAACATCGTAACTTATATTTTATGTGACGGTCTGTTTTATATCAAAATTCAATTGATTCATTATATATATTTTTTAGGTGTATGAAGATATACATACGAAACGAAAACTAAATAAAAAGATCAATTTTATCAATTTCAACAAAACTGTTTATGGGTTGTTGAGTTATAAGGCGGTATACAAACAAACAAAGAGATAGACAGATATATTTTTGCCAACGATGACTGTATGTCTACCAAAGAATTTAAAATTTAACAATTGTTGAGCTATAAGCAAGTAAACAAAAACAAATTGAAAATAAATAGTTGCTTATGTCCGTTTTCAGGGTTCGAGTATATATCCATAACAAAACTCATGAAAATAGATTTTATTTTCCCTCTTGAAGCAAGGAGGAGGTTAAAAATGCAAAGTGCACACCCGCGCGCCCCTCCATGCGGATAGTTTGTGGCGAAATCCTCTAAAAAAAGTCTCCTTAAAGAAATGGCAAGTCGGCAGTACTGTTAGCTGGAATGCTATGACAGCTTCACCTAAAACGGCCGGACAGCACAAGGTGCCTACGGCGCGTGACATGTCCTATGGGCGATTCCTTAGAGGATCACTTCGGCATTGGATGTCATTGGACATCGATACCAGTCGGGTCTGTTTGTCCTACACGATACAGAAACGATCCGGTGGTGTGCGGTGATATGGCATAATTAAACCTCACTGACTGAGGGATACCTAAGCTTAGTTAGTCATTAGAGTCACTCATGTCAATGAGACTTTCTATAAAAGTGGATTGATGGCTCAGGTGGATTAATAAGTACATTCCGTGGCCTACGGATAAAATAATAAGGTTGAGGTGGCTCATAAGAGGTTGTCGATCGGAGGAGCGATTAGGATGCGATTCCATGATGTTAAGGAACCGCTTAGATACGTCCTCCATACATTTGGCTGTAGTAGGAAGTTTTAGATCCCTGTAAAGTACTGAATTTCGAACACACCAATGGGCGTTCGTGGAATCTCTACAAAATTTATTCTGAATGACTTGGAATCTATCGAGTTCCTTTGGGGCGGCTTGAGTGAAGACGGTCATTGCGGAACTTATGCACATTTTGTAAAAAGTGCGTTTAGTGTGCAGTGACAATTTACTTTTTCTACAAAGCATGGCACCGAGGCGTCCTCATTAGAAAATTGCAATTTTCCTAACACGCTCCATATGATCTTTGAATTGAAGATTTAATTTGAATTGCCATAAAATGTTCGCGTTTGACATTCGAAGGTGGGGCGTGTCTAAGTCGACAATATTTCGACTTTGAGGTATAGCGGGGTTATCAGGGTTAACCTAAGTATGCTTCATACCCACTACCATCTTTTTCAGATGAAGGAGGAAATACCTTAATTGGATTTAAGGTCGCGTTAAATATATTACTACCAGTAAGCAAAGGCGAAAAAAGCATTTGATCGCGTTTTGCTGATGCTATTGAGATGCGATGCCTTTCTGATTTTGAGAGATTTAATCAGCATTTGTACTTCGCTAAAAAAGACGAAAGGCAGATCTTCTTTGCGTTCGAGGGACGCTTTGTGCCAGACCTGTTCCTCGATGCGGTGTATGTGTAAAATGTCATACGTAAGGGAAACGTGAGAGCATTGGGATTCTATACTATCCGCTAAGCATTCCGCTAACTCCACGTCATCTAAAGCAATAGAATTATCTGATCTTTTAAGAGGAGGTACAAGGATATACCCCTGATTTGAGTGCTTTAGTAACATTCCAAAACGCTTCGTGCGTGGGGTGATTTCCATGAGATCGCTCTAGTTTTTCAAACAAAAAGGACTATTTCTCTTTATGTCGCTGAACGTGACACACTCTCTAATTTGACGATGCAACAGTGGAGCCTAATCGAGCAGTACATAAATCTTTCAAAACCATTTGAAAAAATAACGAAAATTACAGTTTTGACCTCTCCTGTATGTCCGAAACGATTTGGCACATTTTTGCATTAAAAAAGTATTTAGACAAAACCGAGACTGCACAAAAAACACCGGACTTAGCTCGTTTGAAAGCTTCTTTGAAAGCTGAAATAGAAAGTCGTTTTAAATCCTAAGGAGAGAATCCAAATTACCTAATTGCTATCTTTCTAAACCCAAGATTTAAATCAGACTATTTAAAAGTTCTTGAAACTAAAAAGGCCCGACAAAAAATCACGATAAAGTATTTAAAAACTCTTACGACGTATCTTCTTCTGACAGTTCATTGCCGTCTTCAACACCTGCTAAACGAATGAGAAAAAATTAAAGTGGATCCTATTTCACACATGAAACTCGTGACACTTTTTGGGACTGTTTTAATGACGTGGCAAAGGATAATAGTAGTGATTGTCACGATCAAAAAAAAATAAAATCCGAGATTGACTTTTTCTTAAAGACAACTAGAATCGATCGCAATCCCGACTAATACATTTAGTGGTCAGTTAATTTGAATCAGTACCCGCAGTTGTCAAGGTTTGCTAGAATTTATCTTTCAGCACCTGGCAGTAGCGTTTACAGGGAAAGGCTATTTTCAAAAGCTGGTCTGGTATACGAAGCGAAGCGGAGTCGCCTCTAACTATCAAATAAGAAAATTGGTATTCATTCACCACAAATTTCAATTGTTAATTTTGAGTATTAAACTAAATAGTACAACAAACATTTTTGACGTGCGATTATAAAAATAAACGTTGTCCATAACCACAAAATAATCAGGACCAGAAGATTCACTCCATTCAAAGCGCGCCACGCGATGACCCATATGCGCCGCCGACCGAACAAAGGATTCCCAAACTATTCTAAACGCGTCAGTTGCGACTGGCACGCGCGAGAGATAGTAGTAATAATACTTTTTTTTTTAATGAACAACAAAACGACTGCAATAAAGCACCACTATTATGATTTCTGCGTGTCGGGATACCTAAATACCGTTATATAAGTAGTGCATTTACTTTTTTTTACTTATCTGTTAACATAGAAAGATAATAATAACACTGAGTGTTAATTTTTTATTACATAGATATTCAAACTCTATTCCTTCACATTCTACCGTTGCACCCAAATTGAATTATGACTCTATTTGTGTAGAATAGGCAATGTAATAATAATATAATCTACGCTGTACTGTCTATATTAATAGAATGAATTAAGAAACTTACTTTGGATGAAAGTAATACTTAATCTTGAAAAATATTGGTCCGAGTTCGTTAACTTTTTATGAAACATCTATCATTAATATTAAATATTCCGAAAGCATTATTTTTTATATAAAATTTTCTTTTCTGGATCGAAAGTGCTTATTTTATGAACTTTCCCCGACTTCACCCGCGTATTAGCAAGCAATTAAAAAAATATTAATAAATGTGCTGATTTTTCATACAGTGAATACAGTGCGGTACCCCCTTTCTTAGCGTACGTTTTCTTCGTTCCTAAGTGTACGTAGCTTTCAATTGTGCAAGCCCTAGGCCTTTGTGGCTTTATAATGGTTTTATGAACTGATAGTATATTTATTCCGTACTCCAACATAAATTTCTTCAATTCTGAAGTGTTTTTATTTAATTTGTTCGCGCTAAATGACATTTGGAAGATATTGTGTGATTTATAGCGTCCGATTGAGGGAGTAACACTGCACCCGGGTGCAGATTGCAGTGTTAGATAGACTTTAATCTTACCATCAAGTGATGGTATTTCACGAGGAAATTTAGTTTGTCCTCCGCGTTTCTACATAGACGTAGGTTGTAGGTGAATTCGGAGATCTCCGAGCTCTTGATCGTTTCGAGGACGAACATCACTGTTTTGATGTCTTCTCCGAATGAGGCTTCTGGGCCCATTAGTGCAAGAACAGGAGATGGCGCAGGAGAGCCTCGGTGGGAGGCCTCCCTCGGCGGTTCCAGGGCAGCCCTCGAGGGCAAAATTTTTCCTCACGGGTCAGTGGCGGGTCAAGAGTCCATCATCCTGCATCAGGAGTCCAGGCGGAGTTTTTGGCCACTACGACGGAAAAAATTTCTCTTGGTGGTTGAGACTAGGACACGTATGCGAGGATCGTTTTTTGTCAGTCCTACTAGTTAGTTTAGGAGTAACTTTGGGTGCTTTCGAGAACCCTCTATAATTGGCTGTGAAACCTGGCCACAGTTAACGCATGAGAGTTTTCCCTTCGGTTCTCTAGCACGCGGGCACTCTCTGGTCGAATGAGGGACCAAGCACTTGACGCACCTAGGATCCGTATGGCAGTTCGCGACCGCGTGCTCAAACCGCTGATAGCGGTAACATTAACCTGGACCTCCTTTCCTATGTCGGACCTCAAACAGGATGCCCGAGAGACCACACACTTTAGAAAGGTTTCTGAATATAAGCCTAGCCTCGTTGTTCTTCGGCACGATTGCAAGAACAAGCCCTAGCAGAGAACTATCCCACCCAAAAATTCGGTGCATCGAGTGTACTGGGAAGCACTGACTGTGGAGGACAGTTCTAATGTCGTTCGTATTGAAATCCGCTGGAATACCGTGGATTACAACTTTTAGTTTACGCTTTTCCTGGAGAGCATAAGTGTGGAATTTGACCTTAAAATCAATTAAGTATTTGTTGAGATTTCTAAAGGTCTCAACATCAAGGCAGGCATATTTTTAATACTGTCATCGGCTATCCAGACAGCCTTTGAATAATTGATACGCAGACGAGTGCAATCTGCGGAGATTTGGACGAAATGGGCCCCTTTAAGTAGTACATAGGGGGCGGAGCTTTAGTTTTAAGGGGGAGCGGTTGGTTTGGAAAACCTACTTTGGTGACTCTGTCGGTCGTCACCTACGTAAAGGTGGTGACCGGTCCTTGAGTCGAAGGTGATGTAAGTCCGTAAGTCCGTTAGCGCTCTCAGATGTGGCATGGAATATGTCTATATTAATATCCCCGGCTGGTGGGCTATGAGCCAGTTTCGATTTTTGAAGATTTTTTTTAATAACTCTTTTATTTTTACACTCTATTAGGATGAACGAATTTTCCGAGGTTTCTCTTTGGAATCCTCGGAAAATTCGTTCACCCTATAAAAGTATAGGATTTTGTGGATTGAGTAAACTTATCGGCCTCAGACATGTGTCCGATCCGCCGACGGTGCTGTCTGAGCTCGTCGTCTCCTCGTCGGGCAACAAAGCTGGAGTGGTGGTGCAACTCCAGGCACGGCACGAAGCTGAGGTGCTAGTATGGATGAGTTTGTCGTGATATAATTCTAATTAAATATATATTTTAACTCACTAAAAATACTCACTGATCCATTATTAGAAAATCGATAAAGGAATCCAAAACATTTCATATTAACAACCACACAGACACGAAAACGCCAAACACGCGCGAAATGGTTAATAACGGAAGAGCGCGAAGTGGTTATTCTAGTTAAGATGTTGCAGTTCAACAACAAAAAAAGATTTTAGCAACATAACTCGGAAACCGTTGGTCGGATTAGACATCTAACCCAAAACTTAAATTATGAACATAAAAATTCCCGTCGATTGCTGTAAACAGATTGAAAATCAGCTGAAGTGTTCGGGAGATATGGCAGACGGAACATTTTCATAAAGTGAAAAAAGTTCGTTTGCAATAACAAGGAGACGTTCCATCCAATCGGTTTCTAATCTAAGACAAGTTTTTAGTACTTTAACTTCGCGTCAAAAGCTGCAAACGAAGAGGTTTTCGGCTAACGTGTTAAGGAGACATTGTGAATAAAAGCAAATAACGTTTTTTCAATGTACCTCTGAAACCATTTGTTGGGTCGATATCTCGCTCAATACTTAAATTATAACCATAAAAATGCCCGTAGATTGCAGTAAACCAATTAAAAATCAGATGAAGCGTACTAGGAGACATTCCGTTTAATACAAACAGGTTTACAGTTTTGTCTTAGATTAAATTAAATAGAATTAAATAGAACGTCTCTAAACGATCTACATTTTCTAGAAGAACATTTTTCATTTTATAAACATGTTTGATCCGCCATATCTCTCGAACGCGTCAATCGATTTTCATACTGTTCCTTTACATCTAACTGCCATGTCTTCGGAACACATAAGCCGAGGATCTCTGGATTTGCAGTGTTTGAGCAAATTTTAAGTAAAAAAAAACTTGTTTTAAATCATAAACCGATTGGACGAACCGTCTCGGGTTATCCTTGACGAACTTTTTCCATTTTATGAAATAGTTCTATCCACCTTATCTCTCGAACGCCTTAGCCGATTTTCAATCAATTTACACCAATCGAAAGGAAATTTTATGTTCATATTTTAAGTTTTTAGTTAGAAATCGATCCGACAAATAGTTTCTCAGTAATATTAAAAAAGCAATCTTTTCTTCTAACTACAATATCTACGGAACACATAAGTTGAGGACCTATGCGTTTGTAGCCTTTGATCAAATTTTAAGCACGCAAAATCTTGTTTTAGATCATAGACCGATTGGACGGAACGTCTCCGAGTTACCCTAGACGAACTTTTTTCACTTTGTGAAATTGTTAGATCTGCCACACCTGTCAAACGCTTCATTCGACTTTAAATCTGTTTACAGCAATTGACGGGAAATTTTATGTTCGTAATTTAACTTCTAAGTTAAAGATCGATCCGATAAATGGTTACCGAGTTATATTAAAAAACACTTTTTTTTTCACTGCAACTTCTCCGTAACACATTAGCCGAGGACCTCTGCGTTAGCAGCCTCTGACGCAATTTTAAAGTACAAAAATCTTGTCTTATATCATAAACAGATCAGACAGAACGTCTGCGAATTATCCAAGACGAACTTTTTTCATTTTTTAATTAAATTTGATTAGTAATCTGTCGAAAAATACGCAAATATTGATGTGAAACATCTATAGCCACAGGGTAAACCGGATTGTTGGCGTGGCGACGGGTCGCCATACTAGGATATATAAACAGTCTATTTATGGTAAAGTACACTGTGTGGCGACGGGTCGCCACGCTATACTATGGTATATATATAGTCAAAATTTAGTAATGTGTACGGTGTGGCAACAGGTCGCCACGCTATATTATAGATGTATACAGTCCACAGGTAGTAGTGTGTACGATATGGCGACGCGTCGCCATGTACAAGCAATTGTGCGACTTCCTTCTCACACGATTCCATGGTGTTGTTTACTACGGTATTTGAAGTCACAGATGAAATGAATTAAGTTGGCAACTTGAAATTAATATTCAATTTTCATATTTAATGAAAATAAATGTTTATTTAATAAATAATCATCATTTTCTGTAAAATCATATCAAAAATTCGTCATATTTAATTTTTCCATTATGCTATATTTAGTTCTTGTCGTAATTTTGCCTTTAATGCATATTACTGGTACGAATTCGATATTTCATATCTGCCAGGCGTCTCGTGATGGCTCAATTTTTTTTTTTACTTTTTAGTGCATATTAATTTGTTTTGGAATAGTTTTTTTTTGTTAAATTTTTTGTTTATTTTTTGATTTTTAGTGAATCTGAAGTACTGTAACGAATTTGTCTGAACATGGGTAGACCTACTAAATGTGGTGCTCATAGATCGCACCCTTATTGTAAGCCGTTACGGAGTTCTATTGATCATTATATTCGACTACGACAATTACTTGACCATAACAATGTTACGGTATGTGACTCAAATATCCTGATAGCCTCTAAGAGATTCGGCCGAATATTGTTAATTTGCTCCAAAGAATTAAAGAGTTCCGTCACTTTGTCATGGATCCCATAAACAAAACCTAACCAAGCTCTCATCAAATTACCCTTGAAGTACATCCTTTCCAATAAAAAAAGAACTACAATGAGTTGTTCATCTATTTGTCGCGCACATAATGCAAATATAAGACTTATATGATTTTTTCTTGGATATCATTGTCAGAACTGAACTAAATTTATATTAACCACACGGGAAGCACCAGCTTTTAAATAAAAAAAAAAAATATCAAAATCGATTCACCCAGTCGAAAGTTCTGAGGTAACAAACATAAAAAAATACAGTCGAATTGAGAACCTCCTTTTTAATTTTGAAGTCGGTTAAAAACGAAAAACTTTTGTCTAGTGTAACTCGTAAACCTAGCGTCCAATCGATTTACAGCTTAAGACAAGATTTTTCGCACTTTAAATGCGTTTCAAACGCTATAAACGCAAAGGGTCTTATTACAAGTGCGAAATATATCCTCATAAATTATAAACATATTGGACCGTTCAAGCATTTTATGAATATGTTTGAACCGCAATATCTCTCGAAAATTTCAGTAGATTTTCCATACATTTATAGCAATCGACGTGAATTTGAATTCTAAGTTAGAGATCGATCCAACATTAGCGACTTCGCAATCCGCGAGGGCACGGCTTGCGAAGTCGCGAACGCACTTAAATGTAAATTACGAAAGCACAATAGTTCGAAAGTCCGAAAACTCGAATTCACGTATATGATATTTATGAAAGCAATGCGAGAATGCTATCGGATATTATTTCTGAGAATAGTATGTGGTAGGCCTTGTAAACACGACCTTTCACCACTAGGCTATTACCCAGAAGGTATTAAAATTGATATAGCAGTTTAGCCATGAATCCGTAACAGATAGAAGGAAAAAGAATTACTGTCGCGTTTAACTTTCGTTAATTTATATAGTTTTTTTAAACAAAAATTACTAGGCAAGAATCAAATTTTAAACGAAAATCTGTATACTAACATAAATTGGTTGTCTGTAGGGCTAAATAAAAAGTAAACATAATTGGAACCCTAAACGAGTGTTACCACATTGTTAGCCATTACAACTTACTGTCAAACAATTGTCAACTGATTAACATTGGCTGTGTCAATTTAGAGGTTGTGGGTCAACTACAATAAAAGTGATAACTCCCACCGCCGATCACGACAATTTCACCAATTAGAATAATTTATAATCAAGATTCATATTTTTAGTTGCAGGTGCGTAATTGAAGTCACGAATAACAAAGGTGTAAATGGAGTACGGGAACCCGTTTCTTTACGTTTGGTCACAAGTTAGTTTTGTTTTGAGCTGTCGTTCCGTTGGAATTGATTAGTAATTTGTAGAGGTTTCGGAAAAGCTTCCGATGTTTATCTTGTTATAAGTTATATTCACGTTGTACCTAAAGGTGTAGGTACAATCGCAAAAGCGATTCTGGCAATAACAGTTGGGTTAAGATTTGTTGTTTGAGTTCTTATAATGCCTTGTTTTTGAAAATAAATTGGTATTTATTTATATGAATTATACTTACATCTTAATATCAATACAAAAAATATATATATTGTCAACAATTGGGAGATAGTGTAAAATTTTCTATAAGACGGATTTACTATGCAAAAGTACAATACAAGTTTATATTTACATTTACTTATAACAAAATTTGGTTAATTGCTATTACATATCCTCTATGTAATGAAAATTTTGAGAATCTATCTGTGGTTACAGATTTCATGCGATATAAGTGTATATTTTGTATACTAATTCCTATTTTTCAAGTTATAAAATAATGACATAAAACTTTCTTTGAGTGTTTTTATGATTAAATAAAGCATAAATATATTTAATGAGACATCTTATGCAATCTTATTATTTGTAAACAAAATAGTTATACTTATTTCTTAATTATTTTTAGTTATTGATAAAGCACCCATTTTTACCAAAAAATTAAATTACACCACTACTAAAAACTCAAATATTTTGTTGTCTTGATTCAAAGTATTTTAAGTTGTTATATAAGGTTTTTTATCACCTCACTACCCTCTTACTTTCCCACAATCGTTTTATTTTAAATTGAGCAGCTTATACCTTAAGCCTTGCACATTGACCTGGACCGAGGCTGCTAATGACTATTGTCACCAATGCAGTGATAATATCCAAAACTTATTATAAAACAACTGCTTACTTGATCTCTGATGTATGGAATGAAGGGCTTAATATGACTTAGTAAAAGACTTGTTGATCAGTCGTCCATTTCAAAAGCTGGATATGGTAATATCAGTAATGTCAACACTTTAGACCAATTGACCATCGTCACTCTTATATTGTTTTATTACTTGAAATGGTATTCAGTAAAAAGTTACTGATATCTGTAAATTTGTATTGACAAAGATTACTTCTTAGCTGTAATGTGTAATAATATGCTAGATTTTTTTTTAAAGTAGAATTCTCCCATTCCTCTATAATATTTGCAATAATGTTTTTTATGATTAAACTCTGTTCCACATGTATAAGAATAGTAGTTGTTCTGATGACAATGTCATTTGTGATGAACAACGATCATTGATATTTCACAGGCTCAAATGACTAATCAAGTTTCACCTGTTGAGGAGCAAGAGAAGCTTCTAGATGAAGCTCTCAATGTAGTCAAAGTTCAGGTATGTTTTTACAAAAATACAATTATTAACCTTTATTAAATATCAACATTTCTGATTCATCTACTTTTTTTTTATTTAAAATGTTTATAGGTAAATAAAGCTCTTTGAAATATATTTTTCATTTTTCAGTTATATATGTTTTTTTATATATTGATTCATTTATGAGGATATTTGAATACCTCCTTAGCAGCACTAAGGAGGCTATCCATAATGGAGTCCTAATCCCTATGCTTATGTATGATAGTGAAAGCTGGGTATGGCAGAAGAAAAGTCAAAGTAGGATCAATGCAGTGGAGATGCGATCGCTGCTTAGTATGTGTGGAGTTCTCGGAAAGATAGATACATGACAGTCATGTTAGAGTGCAATGTGGTTTGAAAGAAGTAGTAGTACTAGAGTAGAAAGAGGTATGTTGCGGTGCTTTGGTCAACTGGAAAGGATGAACGAAAGTAGACTGACGAAACAAATTTATAGAGCGAATGTGTGTGATGGAAAAGTCGGCAAGGGTTGTTCTGGAAAATCCTATGCAGACCATGTTGATTACATATTAAAAAAGGGTCAAATTTTAAGCATCCGAAGCCAACGAGCTTGCATGAAAAGAATGATGGATGTCAATAAGGTAAGAGAGATATGAAAAGATATACCATGTGGAAATTTATAGTCTCTGCATGCCCTTCTGGGAAATAGACATGATTTTATATTGTAACACTGTGATGCATTAATATATGACATATTTCTCTTCATACATAAATATTTTTCTTTTTAAATTTGTCTCTAAAGTCATGTGTCCATTGTTAAGTTTAAGCTATTGCTAAGAAATATTTTTTCTTCCAGGCATTTCAGATGAATAGATGCTTAGATAAGTCCAAACTCATGGACGCCCTCAAGCATGCGTCCACAATGTTGGGGGAACTGAGGACATCCTTGTTATCTCCAAAAAGCTATTATGAACTCTGTATCCTTTAGAAAATGTGTATATGAGTACATTCAATATTTGTATTTGAACTGATAAAATTTTGTATGGTACAATGTATACTAGTCAATACATGCAAAAGGATGAGCTTAGCAAACTAGAGACTCCGATCCGCTCTAAATTGGTGTCATAAGAGAGCCATATTTTAAGCATACAAAACTGATAAGCATGCATGACAAAATTGACAAGTCTTAGTGTCGGTGTAGTTGCTATCATCTTCTATACTTGTTCAGTATATATGTGTTTTATCCATTTCGCATCAGGTAATATCTTTACTAGAGAGGCAGAGCCCACCGTGAGTTTATTCTAGTTTCAAGAGCTTAGCCGTTCATGGTGCTCCAATACAAGTTGGGGACTGATTATAAATATTGTAACTGATTATAAATATCAGTGTGACTATAATATAGTATTGTCTATTTTTTCTCTGGTGCATATTCTAAATTATTATAATTGTGTTTACTTCATAATATCGACAGTGGATTGTATCAAAAACTTATGCCCACAAAATTGTAAAATGTCAGGATCAATGAAAGTAAAGTGACAAAACAAATCTAGAGTGAATGGTATGCTGAAAAGGTCGTATTAATTTTTAAATGCACCTTAAACTCATTTTTACTCATTGTTTGTGAAATTTTCTCAACATTCAGCATTGAATAATTTACTTTGCCATATGTATTAGGATCATATATTGTATGTTTTTTATTACTTTTGAAATAATTTCATGTTATCTTAACTAAATATCAGACATGGCAATAACTGATGAGTTACGCCATTTAGAGCTATATCTGCTCGAAGAATTCCAGAAAGGACGTAAAGTTGCCGATCTGTATGAGTTGGTACAATACGCCGGAAATATCGTACCAAGGTTATATTTACTTATTACTGTAGGTTTGGTGTATATCAAGACAAACACTAGTTTGAGGCGTGATCTACTAAAGGTATGAATTGATTGGAACTTATTGACCATCCCCTAGCTACATAAAGATTATTTTTGTTTGTGACTTTTTTTCATTGGATTTGGTACACAATTTACTTGTAAGCTAGTCATTGAAAAAGTTGTAAATTAAAAAAAAATTGTACTTATGATTTGATTTAAATAATATAATGAATATATAATATAAAATAAAAAATTTTGGGATGCAAGTGAAATCAATAGTTATTTTTTGAAAAATTGGGAAATGCAGGAAGTTTCATATTCTTATAAATGACAGTATTTTACAGATAGTTGTGCACAGTTATTAAATGTATGATGTTTTGGCAAGAAAATTGTTTATTTACTAACATATTTATTTATGGATTACTTTAAGTTTGAAATTCATTAGTTGAATTACAATTGCAAATATTGTTCAAAAAATTAGACTTCATAAATTATTTTAGTATAAATGTTGGAAATGTTTGTATTTTAAGGCCAATGTTTTCAAATACTGTTTTAATAAAGATTATAAATCTGAAAATCCAGGATTTAGTGGAGATGTGTCGTGGTGTCCAGCATCCTTTGCGAGGGTTGTTTCTCAGAAACTACTTGCTGCAATGCACCAGAAATGTACTCCCTGATGTGGCAGAGGCTGAAAATGAGAATGAAGGAACAGTGAGTAGTAGTTATATTTGAAATTCATTGTGATGAATACATTAGATCTTAATGATGGGATTATCACCATATCATTCACAAACATTTATATGTTGATGCATAAAATGAGTTGCAAATATGTATCTGTGCAGTAGACAAATTTTGTAGTACTCGACCGACAATTTATGTATTGACATTACGCATTTTTTGCATGAGTAATTCAGGGTAATATTGCCCATTTTCTTTAGACATAAATGGAGATTTTCGTATGCATGAACTACAACTATCAAGAAACTCGACAAATGACTTTATTTTGCAATATTTTGCTTAATAAATTTTATGATTTTGACGAATATACAGTCTCAAGTTATTTTTCTGTCCTATTGAGTTATTTATGTCGTGAACGTGAGAATATGCACAAGTTTAATTCAGTCATTTTGTGCAGGTACGAGATGCCATCGATTTTGTTCTAATGAACTTTGCAGAAATGAATAAGTTGTGGGTTAGGATGCAGCATCAGGGCCATTCAAGGTATATTTCGTGCATCTTTAAATTTACTGTATTTCATCAAACACCCATTTAAACTGTTTTAGTTTATTATTGCATGTGGATATTCTTTGACCTTTACTTTATTGTCATGTGAAATAATACTCTTCTAGCAACGAGTAGACACAAATATGTGATATAAGATGTTTTGACAAATATATTAATATCTACACTTGTGTCCTTAGTGAGTAACTAAAAAAATTCTAAACTTAAATTATATTAAAAATGTCTTTCATAATATAAAATGTAATTGTGTTAGTAAAATATTTTAATGTGTATGTACTTGCAACATTTTATATATCTTGGAAGACTGATGTGTTTATAAAAAAACCTGCTGCAGGGATAAAGAGAGAAGAGAACGCGAAAGATCCGAACTTCGGATTTTGGTGGGCACAAATTTAGTAAGATTGTCTCAGCTGGAATCTGTCACGGTCGAGGACTACAAACGGCTGGTGCTGCCTGGCATATTGGAGCAAGTCGTCAGTTGCAGGGATGCAATTGCACAGGAATATCTTATGGAGTGTATTATACAGGTAAAACGAGTCAAATTATTATATGGGGAAAAAATATCTGTATTATTGGCTCAATAATTATGTATCGGTTGACAGTTTAATAATGACGGTAAATAGTGATTACCTCTGAGCAGCTACTAGGAGCCATAAAATATATGCCATGCATTGTAATGCATGAATTTCACTGTCTACATTTTCTTGTATAATAAACTTTTAAAAGTAAATCATGACATTACTGAAGTCACTATTTCACCCCTGAAGAGCCTCTTCCACCAACTCCTTTTCAACTGAAATTTAACAAACAGTCACTTGTAAATTAAAATTTGCATTCCACATCCTCCTTTTAGTGTTTGTTCATGCTGAAACCCGCTAAAAGAAGGACACGGATTACAAAATTAATTTTAAAAGTGATTTAATTAAAAGTGAGTTTAAAATGAGGTGTTGCGGAAGAGACCCTTAGTCACTATTTAGTGATGCAATATGTTTAATCATAATTTAAAAATACAATTTTTTTTTGACAAATATACATGCTAATGACTGGAAGAGTATTCAATTGAATTATGAAAATTATAGTTTTATGTTTGAAGATTAAACATTTTCAAACAATAGTAGAACTCAGTGGTAGGATGTATAGTGAATGTAAGAAAAAAACTATTATCTTGCATAGAAAGCCTCTACACAGTCATGGGCTTGGAACCTTTATGTTAGTATCAATGATTGAAATGGAAAAAATGGATGTGCACCAAGCGTACGATTTCTAGCTACCCCTTATCAGAAACTATACCTTGGAGATAGGAACTATATTGTGAAGTGTATAATATTTTGCATTGAAAATGAATAATTCATTACTTTTAATAATAGTCCATGTTCAGACTGTAATATTATTTTTCAGGTATTTCCTGACGAATTCCACTTAGCAAATCTTCAGCCTTTCCTCAAGTCGTGTGCTGAATTACAGCCGGGAGTCAATATAAAGAACATAATTATAGCGTTGATCGAAAGGCTCGCTACTTACAGCCAAGTAAGTTAATTTTTATTTTTCCCACGAAAAGCATTAAGTAAGTTTAACCAAGGTTTATTTGTATTAAAAATAGTAATTATGCTATTCGGGATATAGAATACTTTTAACATTTTACATATGGTTAAAAATACTTAGTAGTCTAGTCGACAAGTTCAAAATTGTGTTAATTCTTGATAAAGGTCTTAAAAATATGTGCGATTGCTCATTGGATTCGAAAAGACGTCTAGAAAAATGTATTTGAAGGATTTTAGTGCACGATAAAAATTGCAAAAGTTATTAACAAATTAAGTTGGGAAAACAAAGGTTTTTCGTTTTTTGGCTATTACTCAAAAATTATTAATACCTAATAAATTAAAAAAAAAGATTCATAAAGAGGAGAAAATTTCCAAGAAAAAAGTCCTAACTCCCAGAACTCTTCCTCCATTATTTATAATTTTAATTAAGTGTTGAAAATAGGGGCCTCGCACGGCCGATACAGCATGGCTGCGCTACCGCTCAACAGAGTTTATTATATAAAATAATTTTTTTATAGGATTAAATATCAATATAAATTAAAAAAAATATAGTATTATTACAATACATTAAAGAATAAAGTCCTGTTAGAAAAAAAATGTTATGTACATTTTTCACAAAGTTATACATTAGCTAATGTTTTCCGTGGGGTTTAATTTTTACAAAAGATGGTATAAAGGTTTAAATAATTGGGCTATATTATAAAATTTTAAGTTAACTAAAAATGATAATCCTTAAAAGTGTTGTTAAAAAATTTTTTTAATCAAATGTTGAGTGATGGCTGTTTTTGCACTTCATAAAAGCATTATCAAACGGGCAAAATTTTTTTGACGGCATTTGTTAATAAATTATTTATAAACAAATAAAGTAGTTGCATTATCTTAAAAAAATCTTTTTTTACCATTTCTTTGTTATGGGAAAATAATGATTTAAAAAAAAAGTAATTTTAAATTGCTTAAAAACGTTTTTTTTTCATATTTTTATTGTTTAAATAATGTTTTAAGAAATTATTTCTTTTTTAAAAATCATAATTGCTATTTCTCAGTAGAGTAACTAAAAAAAAATTTTTTTTTGCAAATAATTTAATTGTTTATTAACTTGGCAATTTGTTATAAACAAATTATGACCGTTGTATTTTTTTTAACTAAAAAAAATTACAAAAGCAACCATGTATAAATAAATGGAAAAAAAATATTTTTTTGTATTTGTATACAAAAAATACAACCTAATGGGTTTCATAGTATAATTGAAACGAGATTGCTATAAGTGTGTTTATAAGTCTTAAAAATATACCACACTTACTGTTTACTGTGACTGAGAAACTTCAATATAATCTAAACCCTCCAAAAAATTTTATTGAGAGAATCATTTTGAAAAGTTAGTGTATTTTATTGACATTCCAAAACGGTATTTATAAGTGCTTCAATTATTGTCATTTGATCTAAAAAAATAAATATTTAAGAGGAGACCAAATAATGGTTTTTGAGTCGTGTTTGTAAGTTTTATATTTACAAAAGGAGGCTTCATTTAATAAAAATATTACATGATTATTTTTAAACATATCTTTATGAACAAAAAAAAAAACTGAAACTATTGAATTACTGATAATTAACAAATAAAATTGAGCTTTCATTGATCAATCGTCTCCAGTTTGTGTGATAACGCTGCTGTACCCATGCATATTACTATCATCAGATCTATGTTTTAGAATCTTTCTTGATAGAATGTGTATATTTCATGCTATAATTTATTATTTCAGCGCAATGAGGGTAACATCAATTTGAGTGTTGTGTTAGAAGATGGCCAGGAGCAAGAAGTGCAACTTTTTGAAGTGTTTTCAGATCAAGTAGCGTCTATAACTCAGGTAGAAGCTCAAAATGTTTTTCTATATGTAATAAGTGATAGTTATTGAAACAGGCTATCTGTTTATTAATAATTATGTCAATAAGTAATATTAAATTATTTAAAACAAAGTTAATCAGGCAGTCTATCGATTTATAGTAAAATATATTTTTAAATATGTCATTATTTGAGAAATTTTGTTTTATATTTGCCCACATGGTTTTGTATATTTTAAATTATTCATTTATTAATTATAATGTATTAGTAGATCTGCCCAGAGCTCCTTGTGCATGGATATATTAAAATAAATCTCTTTGGATTTCACGTTTATCCCTTTTTAGTTCCCCTCGCGGTCTTACCGTCATTCCTGATTCCAATTCCAATTATAGTTCCAATTACAGTTCGCTTTGAGTATCAATTGTGTGAAAACCATTATCAATAAATAACATTATCATGTTGATTTTGTTATTAGTGGCTTAGATCAGTAGCTTTAAATAAATAATTTCTTACAGATAAATATTTTTTTTTATGTTACATTTTTCATATTGATTTACCATCCCACTTGGTAACAAGTATAAATATTTCACTCTAAATTTTCAATTTCTATACTGAAAATACTACTTTGCTCATAATAATTTATGTATTATAGGTTTAGACCAAAAAAGCACTTCTTTTTTGGGTTCCATACCTCTAAAGGAAAAAGCAACCTTTGTGGGATCACTTCATTGTTTGTTTGTCCGTCTGTCTGCCGAGACCCTTTTCCTCAGCAATTCATGGAGGCATAATTATATATATATTATAAATTAAGTATTCCATCCAGATCTATTATCAGATGTTATCATTGTAGTAGGACAAAAATGTAACATGGTATAAACATATTTACAAAATATTGAAATAAAATACACTCCGTAGGAAATTAAAGGTTACTCATGCTTCCAGCTTCAATTGACCTTCAAAATTGTCACAACAATATTTCCATAAATGTGTATACAATCGAATATTTCAGGCATTTTCTCATAAAGTTCCCAAAGATTCTCTCACTTGCCTGTTATTGGGCTAATGATTCAGCAACTCAACATTATAAATTGTGTAGTTTGTTATTTGTTATTGGAGAGATGGCAGAATAACTGACCGCTAAAGTCATTTACATTGTGCACATGTAGGCAATAAATATCGTAGATCATGTAAGCGAGACATGTTAGCCAAACATTAAACAATATCCATTCAATCAAAGCATCAACTGATAGCCAAAAATAGGATACATTTGCTTTTGATAGAATACTGATCTGTGAACTGGGCCATGAACTGATGTTGCTCATGTACATACTGCAATTTTTCTCATGCCTGGTATGGCATTAGATTTATGACTTAGAAGAGCTTATCTGTCAGGCACAAATTCAGATATTTTTATATGACCAATCAGCAAACTGACAGCCAATTGACTGTTGATGCACTGATGATTTAAACTACATGGTGAAAACACCCTTAGTCAATAATATGTGTTTAATTATATGTTCACTAACTTCCGCACGCAGCTCCATCTACATGGTCATAGAATAAATGCCTACATCTTTTATATTGACTGTTGACTCCATGTCCACCACGAACTCAATCCCTTTTCTGTTCGCGTCTCCATCTTTAAAAGCGTGATAATTAGAGTGTATGACGTGATTTAAAACTATATTGTTACGAATTTATCAAAATAATTCCTTATATTCAGTTATAGATCACAGTTTAAGAGAATTTTGCATAGAACTCGGCTTCTTGACCACTGTGCCAAAATGACGGACGGTATGTCACCAGGCTGTATCTCATGAACCGTGATAGCTAGACAGTTGAAATTTTCACAGATGATGTATTTCTGTTGCTGCTATAAAAACATATAGTAAAAATAAAATAAAATAAATATTTAAGTGGGGATCCCATACAACAAATTTGATTTTATTTTGCAGTTTTATGCTTGATATTAATAATGGCACCATGTAGACACTTGAAATATTGACATAATAAATGGTTGTATATTTACTTCGATAATAATTAATTTAAAATAAAATTAATTAAGGGGGGCTCCCATTCAACAAATGTGATATTTTTATCATTATTTTCTCGATCTTTATAACAACAACAGATGAAAACTTGAAATATTTACAGAATATTTAGGTTTATATTCACTTTAAAAATAAATACGTACTTAATTCATATAAAATTAAAAAACCAAAAAAGAAGGTTATAATATAGTGTCTAATGTTGTATAGATAGTGGTATGGAATCCTTCGTGCGCGAGTCCGACTCGCACTTGGCCGGTTTTTAAGTTGGATGTCGAGCAACATCTGTGCAAAGTCCATGCACGATCCACATTACAGCCAATCACAAACAAACATAAAATTATACTTTTTATAAATATTTCAGGTACAGACTGGTTATAGGTTTGTGTGGATATATGATTGTTTAGATTAATGATAATATATACCAGCTATGATTTTGCCACACATATTTCTTTTATTGCTGGAACCAAAAGCATAATATTTTCAGAGTCGCACAGACATGGCGCCGGAGGATATGCTGAGTCTCCAAGTAGCGTTGCTGAAGTTGGCCCAACGCTGTCACCCTGACAAGCTCAACTATGTGGACCGAGTCCTCGCACACACAGACAAAATATGTCAGGAGATTCATCAAAATAGGTTAGTGTATATATAAAACCTATTTGAACATAATTCAATCTGGAAAAGATTAAACTTGCTTCATTTTACCCTTAAATTCCTTACATGCTGTAGAATTTAGTATGTAGAAAATTCATGGCTTCTGTTAAATGTATATATGGTTAGTGTTAAAAGTAAAAATTGTATAAAATATTCATCCATTTGTCTATAGGTTCTATAATTTTTTAACTGTGGCTTGACCACTATTTAATTAAATTTAACATACAAGAAGTACATGCTGTTGCATAAATGATAAGCTATTTATCATGTCACTGAAATGTTTGTCTATATGCTTTTTTGGGCTAACCTCTGAGGTGAATGAAGAGATTCAAATAATTTTTTTTTAGAAGTAGATTGTCTCTTGAAATATGAGATAGAGCAGTATAAAAGAAAATGTATAAAGACTAGAAAAATAGCAGCAAGTTTGATTCCATTGTTATTACACATGGATTTTTATATAATAATATTGAAATTGTAATAATGGATTTGTGTTATCAATTTGAAATACATGGGATTATTGTTTTTTTTCTAGTGGTAAAACTCACCTGGAACACAATACTGCCGTCTTCAAGGAACTGATGCGACTTTTAAAGCTACCCGCAGATCATTACAAAGACATATTGACCTTGACGCGTCTGCATCATTACGCACCATTGATCAACCATCTGAACCATCCCGGAAGGACGATGATCGCCCTGCATTTGGTTACTGATGTACTAGAAAGTGGGACCTTAATATCAACACCCGAGGATGTGAGTTTGTCTTAGTTTTTCATATGACATCATCTAACTTGTCACTACAAGTCTCTTCACATGAACGAAGTACAAAACTTTTCATATGAACCGTAGTACAAAATTTTAAGAAGTTCTTGATTTTCATAAAGCATTTGCATGCATAAGCCTCACACCCTAGACTTCCATGACGGATGCTCTCGGCCTATCTAGACGGATTGATATCTTTACCAGGTAGCTATCTGCCTAGTGGTATTCACTAGTGGTGGCCCACATCTCACATTGTTATAATTAGTTCTTGATCGACACTGGAAAATGTATCTACCTCAGTGGGCGTCAGTTTTATAAGCTGTGATCTGTCCCACTGCTGATTCAAGTTTGCTAAAGTATTGTAATCTCTGCTATTTTGTATAATGTACATGGCAAAAATGTATAATATACAAAATAGGTTGAGTCCACAGATTGTTAAAATTTAATATCTCTGTTTTAGACTTTTTGTTATTTAACAAATTATATGTTCACAGAAATATAAATAATTATCAGAATATGAAAATAATGAGTGCAGTAAACAATTTTTTGGATAAAAAAATGTTATTGTTAATGTTTTTAAATGACAAAAATGCTTTCTTAATAGTAAACGTATTCACACTATTCATATGGGTACAATCTATTAAACATACATATACACCATTAAAGTATAAATAAACTATTTTAGACAATGACCAGGAACAAATAATTTTAAAAATATACATAAAATTAAATATAAACAGTTTTTGAAGATTGATGGAAGTATTAGACAAGAAATTTGGTAAAATTTTAAGTGTAACAGAAAATATATTTAATATGCATTTTCTAGGTGGAAGCAGTGTTAACAATGCTGGAAGTTTTGGTGAAAGATCAACCAGATCAGCACACTGCCGACGATGATGATTTTATGGAAGAACAGGGACTGTTGGCTAGGTATATTCAATAGTCAAATTTACGACGGCCTTGATATATTTAAATTGGTTTGTATATTTGACCTTTTAAATACGCGTTGAACACTTCAATTTGTCAAACGTATTTCAGATTGATTCATCACTTCAAATCGGATTCAGCTGATCAACAATATCTGATATTGAGTGCGGCGAAGAAGGCGTTGCAGAATGGCGGCGCGCGTCGTATACAACACACATTCCCGCCAATTTTATTCCATGCGTACAGGCTCGCTTTTACATATAAAGATTTGAAGGATCAAGTAATTTTTTTTCATATTTTACAAACAAATAGTACAATCGTTAGATTATTACGCTAATGGTATATCAAATGTTTAAAAACAAAGGACAAATAAAGTTCCTTCATCTTGTAGGGCAGATAAAATATTTACCAAAAAAGTTTAGTATTTATTAAATAATGAGGTGTGTATGAATATTGAAAATGCATTTTTTTTTTATATATATACTTAGAAAATTAGTCTCAAATTGTACACGGAAGATTACTAATTGTGATCTTATAGGTTATTGTGAATGACGATTTAAACAAGTATGAACTATATAATGCTATAAAAACTTAAAGCTAGCTATGTTTATACACAGTCTCGGTCAGTGCAGTGGAAAATGAAGTATGCATAGTAACATTTATTTAATTTTGATTATTGCAGGACGAAATGTGGGAGAAGAAATGTCAAAAAATATTTCAATTCTGTCATCAAACAATCAGCATGCTAGTGAAGGCGGAACTAGCCGAGTTACCATTAAGGTATGCGAAAATTCTATCATAGCGTCATAATCCATTATAAAGTGAAAAAAAGGAATATTTAGTTTCTCTAGAGGCAAAAAAAATGCAGTATGTAAACCCGTCACTGACCGTCAAATCTCTATACCCACTGCGAAACATCCAGTATATAGATTTTCATTAGAGAAAGTGTGCAAGTGGTGGGTAAACGTTAGCATTATTGATTGTAATCCACTGAACTGCTGGCAATTCGCCAGTAGTTCAATCTCTATCTTTGATGACTAAGAGCCAAATGATTGGTCAGCACCGCCTTTACTAGTAGCCTCCGCAACCTATTAATGAAAAACGTGTTTTATTATGCCAATACATGTTGGGCCCACGTGTGCTTGATAAAGAATTCTCGCATAACTGTGATTGAATTTAATTTGTTAGCTGCTGAAGACGTGTCCATCTAGAGATTTTCTCTTTCTTTGTCAGATTAAGATCGAAAAACCATAATCAATAAATAACTATAGAGAGCAGTCATTGGTCAAGCTTGTCATAGACACAACTTGACATTATAATATGTTTTTAGTGAAAATATTAGTTTTTTATTTCTTAAATTAAGCATAAATTTCAATCTTGAATCACTTTCTCAGGTTGTACATACAAGGAGCCCTAGCTATAGGTGAAGTACAGTTTGCCAACTACGAGACTATAGCTTACGAGTTTCTGTCGCAAGCTTTCTCGCTCTATGAGGACGAGATATCGGATTCTAAAGCTCAGCTGGCGGCCATAACGCTGATCATAGGCACTTTTGAGCAGATGAACTGCTTTGGTGAGCGACAATCAATGAAGTTGTCTGTTATAATGTTAGGTGTAACTGAACCTCTAAACAATTTTCCATTTTTTGGTTAATATTTCATATTTATATCATATTATGGCATTTTTCTGTAATACATATTCTGTTCATCTTGTATTTTTTTTTTGTTTTCACCAATATGGACAATTGCATACATGCCCATTAGGGATGCAAGCACTGATACATAGAAGGTTGAAAGGATAGATGAAAATGAAGTGAACAGAAATTATAAAAATAAAGAAAGAGATAATTCAATGCCACTGCCATATTTCTAAGCATTTAAAGAATTTTTGGAAATTTCATAGATGTACACACAATTTCTGTTGCTTTATATACATACATGTTTATTTAAATTTAAATATCTATTATTGGAATCGAAAAGTATTTTAAAAATACCGATACTTGTATACTATTAGTAATTGCAGACAGAGAGGGCCTAGCTAAATCATGAAAATCTGAAGCGTATCATACATCTTTGCCTCTGTATTTGAGTAAAACTATAACAATTTCATTTTATCAATATGAAAAATTTCAGGCGCCGAAAACGCTGAACCGATGCGTACTCAATGCGCTTTGGCTGCGAGCAAACTGCTCAAGAAACCCGACCAGTGCCGCGCCGTCGCGTTGTGCGCCCATCTGTTTTGGAAAGCTCCCAGAGACGGAAAACAGGTATACAGAATTTAAAGACATATTCGATAAATTTTAAATCTCATATTAATTACAAATTATATCTTATTAATTAGTGTAAAAAAAAAAAATGTATGAGTTAAATTAACATTATGATTATTCTTCACTGCCATTTTATTAATATATAAATTCGAAATATTTTGATACTATTTATTAGTTAATAAAATATGTCCTCAATCATTTCAATTTAGTACCATATCATAATTCAATTCAACTCGTCTCTGCTCACTTTTCCATTATACTAAATTTTAGTTGTCTAACATTATACAATTCTAATGGTGTTCCTCTTTATTTATTGTCTCATCTTTTTTTTTTCATATTTAATTGAAAAACACTTTCCAAATTAACTTAGGGAACAGTCACTTTAGTGTATTTTAAAAAATTATCAAACAATCTTTAGCACCATGTAACATATATATTATAATAATAGTTTTTTAAATATTTTATTTTTAAGCTTAATAGTTTATGTCTATTATAGGGTTTATCACGCTTTTTATTAATTTTATTGCACCCGCCGATGCGGGCATGACCATCGACCGCCTTACGTTGTGCACTCCCTCGTGTTTGTCTTTGGGGTATTTTTTGTCGAGTGAATTTTAGCTTATAAATTACGGGAAATGACTGGCGCAAACAAAAAAAAAAAATTGGTTGTCTGTAAAGTCGGTTTACGAGTGATAATTTTACGTGATAACGTCATAAGGAAACATTGATGAAAAATTGCATACTTTTATGAATTGAATTGAATTATTATTACTTGCCGCAATTGTTGTTGTAATAAACAATGGAAACCACATTAACTTTTCACTTCACTTTATAAACAGTTGACAAAACAGTTCACGTGTAGGTTGTGTGCGACCGCTGTCTTTCTTTTACTCGGACGCATCGGCCGATGGAGTGGAAGAGAGATCGCTCGTTCCGCGCTCTCGCTCGCACGCTCGGCTCAGGCGGAACGCGACAATGAGTCATGCTTTTTCGTGCGTTCAGCGATTTATAAGACGTTATCATGTCAAAAGTAATATAAAGATAAAAAAGGCTAATGTTATGAAAATAATGGTGAATTTAAAATGTTAATAATTATTTTTATTGTTATTTCAATATATTTTCACTGTGCAAAATTTACCTGTATGTATTGTTGGGGAATGAACCAAATGGTAATGCGAGCTGAAGTGTGGAGGATGTAACCGCTTTTACTCCCGCCTACCTTCGTATACTCTGTCATTTTCAATATATGTTCTCGTTGCGATATTTGGTAATTACCTATTGTCACTGGTTATCTATCATATGTTACATAACCGACACTATATGGTTATTGTAAATTAAAGATTTTTCTTAGCGTACAACATTATTAATGAAATACATCATGAGGACTGACATAATATATACAAACATGTATGAGAGTACAAATCTGACAGCTACATTAGGATAATATTTTAGTGAAATTCATTCCCAGTCATATAGAAATACATGTAAACTGCTTTAACTCCTAGTGGCCTCTCAACGATGGTGCGCGTGCGCAAGAGTGTCTGCGCAAAGGAGCTCGCGTTGCGCAACAATGTATGGACGGCGGAGTCCGTGCGCAACTTTTAGTAGAGCTATTAGGCAGATACGCGTATTTTAGAGAGAGAGGCAACGCCCAGATCACCGTTCAACAGTTGGATGCGGTAAAATTTTATTTACAACCCTTTGAGACTTACTTGCTCTTGAGTGTGTTTATAACTCATATATAGATTGAAAATATCAGTTGTCACATGTTTTGATGGTGAAGCAAAATATTACAATGAAACCTATAGATTAATACACCAGAATCTGATGTGTGAAGTGTGCAATATGCCTTGGGTATAACGAAAACAATATATGTTTTTTTTTCCTTTTTCTAATTATTCAATTCCATTCATCTTAAGAGAAAACTATGTCCAACAGTTAACAGGCTATAGTACTTACTTTTACTGATTTCGTGGTATTAATGGGTTAAATAAAGTGGTATTAATGGGTTAAATAAAACATTATTGTAGAGATTTTTTTCAATATTACATAAATGCAAAATAAAGTTCAGTTTGCTCTTATGATCCATTAAAATAAGGATCGGAAATATTTTGAATGGTTAGCACATTTGAATACTGAGTTCTGCTGTAGGATGCAAGTTTTTACTAAAAGTATACTTCTTCATATTTTCCAAATTGATCTAATGCATATTGCAGTTTTAATATTTGAACACAAAGCTTCAGTGAACCTTCCAAATCAGGCAAAATTCATAACTTTATTTAACAGTTAAAATGAGTACTTACTGTTATTGAAATTTGCACATTCATTGGAAAAATACTGACGTATGAGGACATAAATAAACTCGCGTCTCGCGCATCGTAATAGATGCTGACCATTGTATAAATTAACCTTTTTTTTGCAGTCTTAATAGATATAATAACCTATATTTCTTATATCTGAAATTATTATTTTGGTACCTGTGTCATAGGAAAATAGGTTTGCTTTATTTCAAAAGTTATTTACAAGATTAATATTTTATCAATAACATTAATATTATACATGGCTGAACTTTATAAGTAGTGTCAATTTCCTATTATTGCACAGATAATTCAGAAGACCCGTGAGGAGTTAGCGAATCTGGACCAGTCCGAAGAAGTGGATCAGATCACGAAACACTTCCACAACACTCTGCAGCACCTTAAGAACCGAATGGAGTGTCCCGACCCTGATGGCCTAGGTTACGAGGGATTGGTCTTAGCTTAAACATTTTAGCTTTGGTTTTTAAGATAATTGTATTGATATTTCTGTATATTGAGATCATTTTGTATATTGAGATTTCGTTCAATTATTAGGTTAAGAATGGAAATATGAATGAATGATAATTTTACCAAATAGTAATTGTAACCACAGCATCATGTATTTCTTGTGTTGACTGGTTATCAATATATTCAAAAGCTGTTGTGGATTTTTTGTGCATGTGTGCAATTCATGCAATAAATTTTTGTGTTATTATTCTGTCCCTATAAAAGTTTCTAGATGTCTTGTTAAAGTTGAAGTTATAAAAAAACTATGAAAATTTATGATAAAAATATCATTCATTTAGTAGATCCAGTCTATGCAGTTATTCAAATTTGCAGTTTATATGCATTTTTGTTTCCAGATTTTGTGTACTATTTGATTTTAACTACACCAAAAATTTGTTTCATGTAATTTAAAAATACACTTGAATAAAATCTCAGCTACTTGATTGTAACACATGTAGCAATGTTTTTGATAATTAATTATTATTTATTTATTAGTATTGACATTTAATAAATAATAAGTTTTTGTGAAATCATCTTTGAGATATCTATTATTATTATTTGTTTTCAAAATGAATTCATATATATTAGAAGTAAGGTTAGATATCAAAATTTAGTTTATATAGGTGTGTTGATTATTATTATATAAACATAAATCAAACTATGCTTTAAAATATTATTAGATAATTTTAAATGTAAAGATGTATTTTTACTAAAGTTAGATATAATTTCTAATAAATATACATGCACTTTTGTGATACTCTTATATATTGTAATGTTACAATAAAATGAGTCATCATTCTAACTTCTAGTTCACCTATCGAAAGCTGGGCGTGTATCCAATAGTTAGTGACAAGAGCTATTGCAATTTTCCATGGAGATTAAAAACAAAATGAATAATTTGTAAATAATGAGAATATATGTTTATTATCATGTTTCAATACGTATTTAATAAAGCTATGTAAAATAATTTGTTTTTCAATTCCTAGATAAAGTAACTAAACTAGTCTCTTATTGTGATATGATTACTTACAAGATACAATAGTGCGTTTGTGTAAACTCTGAGAATATTGCTAAGAATGCAAAAATAAATTGTTTTCCGTTATCCTCTTTATCTACAAAAGGGAACCGGAATCCCATTGGGATTTGTAAACTCTAAAAGCCACTAGCAAAAGGTATTTATTGGTCACACAAAATGAGTTTGTCTGCTCTGAAAATATGATTGCCGTTTTATTTATATACTATGTAAAATGTGTGTTTGCATGCATGTGCGCGTGTGTCGCGCTTGGGTGTTCAAAAATGATATTCATATTTTATATTTTGCATTTGTGAATTTAGTGTGGAAAAATTGAATATTTGTTTTTAGATAGCCAAAAATGAGATTTCAATTTTCATAGTCATTGTGATTACTTTGTAAGATGCACCAGAGGGTTAAAACAATTGGATGTATATAAAGTTAATAATCTCAGATTTTCACAAGCAACCCTAAAGCGTCCGACTTACATTGCTGACACCAGTGGCATTAACTCGACGAG
Organism: Eumeta japonica; assembly: GCA_005406025.1. Taxonomy (NCBI): domain Eukaryota; kingdom Metazoa; phylum Arthropoda; class Insecta; order Lepidoptera; family Psychidae; genus Eumeta; species Eumeta japonica. Next base: position 115,726 of record BGZK01000983.1, on the reverse strand, counting down.
CCTGCATGGGCAATATTTTTATGAACGCTTTCACAATGCCCTTTTACATGGTGAAAATATATAATTTTAAAAATGAAAAGCACGAATGCGACTGATACTCATATGCGTCCAAATCGGTCAATTGTTACTAAAGGCATAATGACAATTCTCGGTATTTGATTATGTACAGAAGGTCAAACAGGTTGCACAAAAGAATTGATTAACTTTTCACACTTGAATTTAGGATTAAAAGCTCTAACGCGTGAGGGGCCTATAAGCTCCAAGTCGCGTATCCTACGAGTGCGCAATTTGTCCCAAGCACGGTCGCGACGCACAAAAAAATTAGTTTTAATTTCTGGGTTATACTAAGATTTTTATACGAAATTGAATCGTATTGCCCAAGAAATAAGGCAGCAAAATAATATTTATCATACTGGCGTCAGAAAATGTACAACGATGTTTTAAATACACGTGATGCCGTTCAGTGCGTCATTTTATTGTGGTGAATGGTCGTGTGTTTATTTTGCTACGAAATTATTGTTAAACTAAAGAAACCGTAAGTATTTCTCTTTGGTATATATATATACCAAAATACATAGAAACGTTTGGAGAATCATATAAAGAAATCTATGACAACTTCTAATTTTTCAGAATTTGTTTTTGAAATAAGTACTAAAACATCTTCAATTTCGGTATCAGATTGTCAAAGGAAGGTAAAAACAATTTTTTTAATTTTCTTGTAATATGGAATATACTTCAGCGACGATATATATCAATGTTGCGATAATTTTAGGCTAATGTGCTGTTTGGACATGCCCATATGAATAATTATTGCTTTTCCCTCGAGTTTTTGCCAACCGGTTTGGTGGATTTTCACTTTGAAATTGCTAAATATTGTTTGAAAAATCTAAAAATGTACATATATCAAAGTGGTTGGGCTCACACTTGGTAAAATTCTTACATATTTATAACTTTTGCCATGCTCGGTTGAGTGTATTATTTCAGATTTTTAGACATTTTCTTTGGCTTCTATATATTTGTGATTTTTTTTGCTTTTTTATTTTCATTATAATTGTTTTGTATTCTGAAAGATGTTTCATTTCTCGTAATAGCTATAAATTGGAATGTGATTGTGAATAATTGGATTTAAAAACAGCTATACTCGAATTTCTTACTATTTTTCCTTTCTTCAAAACTGTCAACGAAAGAGCAGTAATTAAAAAAAATATTTTCAACAATATTATGACGTATTTGAATTTTATAGTAATGATTGTAATATTGTCAATAAAAGTATATATAGAATTACTGAGATATCAGCAATAAATTTAAATTTACAATGTCTTTATAAATTTTATTATAAATAATCTAATTCGTATATAAAGTGCAAATATAATCCTAGGAATAAGTTTTTTATTCTTTTATATTTTATTACTTTTTAACTTGCCATTATGAAAATTTTGACGGTTCCCGTGAGGGTGTCCCAGCTGTGTGCGTGCCTGTGTATGTGTGTCCGCGTCCGTGTGTGTGTCTGTATGTAAACCTCTTGCAACTTTTGAATCGCTTGACCGATTAGAACCAAACTTTGGCATTCCAAAAAGTTCCACCAAACTTAGATTTCCTGAAAATTGTAACCGATTCGGACTGGTAGATTCCAATGAATCTCAAAAAAACTACAAATTTTTTTTAACATTTTTTTTTGGAATAAATTTTAAACGGCTTCACCGAATTATTCCAAAAACTAATAGCTTTTCGCATCAAAAAAACACGTCGGTCGCCGTTGGCCGGACAAATCGGTTGATTCGTCGTGAGATATCGTGAACGAAAAAAATTGAAAAAAATGATAAAAAAAACTCCGTAATTTTTTATCTGATCATGTTTCGTTTACAAATTAATTATAGGACTTGTAAAACTGCATCGATTGCTGTTAACCGCTTGAAAATTGGTTGACCAATTCAAAAGTTACAGCAGATTGAAAATTAAAAAAATATAGTTTCATCAATTTGTTGAAGAAACGTTATTATCGAATCATTTTAAAAAGCATGTTTTAAATATTAACTTATAAACTACTTAACCACTCGCTAATTTTGGAAGATTGAGTTTAAAAGTAGCAAAAATTTTCTGGAATGGCCTATAAGATCAATTTTGTCGAATGTTTGAACTCGAAAATCTTAACGATAAGCCTTTGAGCTTTGAGACAACTTTTTGAACTTAAGGAGTTCAAAAACATATCAATTAATATCACAGCGAGAAGTTTTAGGGATGGCCTGCAGGGTCAACCGATTGTTATGCCTTATTTTATATGAAAATAAAATATTTAAAATTGCAAATGATCTTTGCTTCATTTCTTCTTCAAAGCTGATATACATACACACACACATATATATATATATATATATATATATATATATATATATATATATAGTAATTATTACTAATAATTTATTGCATTTGTAATTCATAACAATCATTTAGGAAAAACCCAAAAATATATATTTGTCGAAGCGTGAGACTCTCCAACTACATCCGAAGCGCCAGGGATCATCTCCATGTTTGTGGGCGGACAATAGTGGATAATCACACACACGAGTATAGTCTTAAGTTGTATAATCGATAAAAGTAAAACAATAATAAAACACTAATAAATTGTCAATAAACTATGATAAAAGTCACAATATGAAATGACGTAACAACACACTAAAATCACTAACTAATTGAGTCCTTTCTCTAATAAAACAACTTATCGCGAAACGGAAACGAAACGAGTCCGTGGGTCGAGTGGTATAAGCACACACGACTCGCTTAGTTAAGCCGCGGGAGAGCACGCGTCCCGTCTCGACCACAAGCCGAATAGTAATACCCGCTCGGCACCCAAGCCAAAACATAGAACAAAGAACTAATCATAAGATTACATTATTTACCGAGACCCACGGCCACGTTCGACAGTGATTTCTAAGAATGCTTCACTGCCCCGTTCCACCGAACAAAGACTTCCTTTTTGTCAAACTACAATCTCACAGCTAATGCTGTTAATGTAAACATTGCTCTCGAGTTCTCGAAATGCGCGTCACCTACGCGCCCGGCCAATACAAGCTTATCAGTATCCCGCGCCGACATATTTATAATTAAAGACTTAAAAACTTATGTACATTTTGATATAATCATTTTACTATATATAGTAATTGTATGTATACTATATATTAAAAAATATATTTTTTGTAAGTGTATGTGTATATGCGATATATTGTGATGCTTCATGCAGATGCCAGCAACCATACTTTGTATGCTTGTTAGCATTTGCATGAGGTTTTGATAATGCACCATAAATGTACAATGATGAAGAAAAGGCATAGACGGAAAGTGAATTATTAGAGTTGGGTTATGAGGGATTGCTTTTTAATTAAATTACTATGTATAGATTGTTTAATACGAAGGGTATGAGCCCAGACATAAGGGAAAATGTCTGTTCAGTGTGACTCAGTTTTGTGCGGATGTGTCCTTCCAAATGGTCAAGCGCGCGCGACCTCGATCGCCTAGTAGTCCGCGCGGGTTCACTTTCACTCCAGCTATAACAATATATTAATTCTGCAACAGCCCGCGTTTTATGTGATTTTAGTCTGCGCTCTCGCCTACCAAATCGTCCGCATAGAACCCGTCCAATTTTGTGCGTACATCAAATGTGATGTCGCTTCTGGCACTGTTAGCTGTCTGCTGTCAGTCTGTTCTCTATGTCATAGAGAAACAAACCATAAATTCAAGAAGAGTAAATTGAGTAAACACAAAAATAGCGACTGTTCGGTTGCCCTTCATCGTGACGTAACATCATTTATATCTCTATGTTTCCTTGAGTGATAGGACTGTAGTGGATATGCATATCAAATAATAAAATAAAATACAAATTATAGATTATTATTTTAGTTTTATATAATAGTTAACAATTACAAAATTCTCTTCCCCTGAATATTATTTCTGTTATTCAATATAATCTTTTCTTGTTTCTTCTTTTCCTCTTTGAAAGCTTCTTTGTTGGCCTTCTTCTCCACTCTCCTCTCTTTTCTGTAATCTTTCAACAGCTTCTTCCTTTCTTTTTTCTCTTCCGAAGTCTCATCTTTTGGTCGTATAGATAAAACACTCAAAGTTGATAACATCGACTCGGCGTGAGATTTTCCATCATCTTTCATTTCTCTTTCTGACAATTCATTTAAAGCATTAAATTTGGCGAGTGATTTGATAGTTAATTTATTGTCTTTTCCCAATGTGTCAGTAGGTATGCCAGTTCTAGCATTGATTTTTATTTTTCTCACTTTCTGTGGACAAATTACCAGCATTTTAAACAATACTATTAAATACTTAACATTGATTACTTAATAACTGTTATGATCAGTCGAGGGGCAAGTGAGCCATAATAAAATAGATGGTCACCGCCGCCCATAGACATTAGCAACCCCAAAGGAGTCATCAAGGCATTTCTGGTCTCTTACGAGGGAATAGAATATCTAATAAAAGGGGATCGGATTGATGGAAGGGAGAAAAGGAAGTGGGCCACCGAAGGTCTCATTCACTGGACGAAACTAACAGTGAAAATTGCTACTTCCACATCTTTATTCTGTGAGAGTCTGGTATTTCACCGGTTGAGCTGATTCATTTTTGTGCCACAGTATGGCTCTACGACAGTAACATATTTTTAAAAGTGATAGTTATATTGCCATTTAGCACTGTATAAAGCAGGTAGTATAGGTTCAGTGGTTAAGATTTTGGAACTCGGTTTAATTGAATTAAAACTAAAATTAAAGTTTATGAACCAGAAGTGATTAAGCTGACTTTGAGGTGGTTAATCCTGACTATGGATTATTTAATTGAACGATTAAATTTTAGTCACATTAACCACTCGCTCATTGCTTTGTGGAGCACATTACGCCTTTGGTCCTAGATGTTGTCATCATATTAGTGATAACGTTCAAGTCTCTTTATTTTAAATAATAAAATTGTAAGAAGATATGCCTCAGCAGGAGGTTGATATCTTGACATAACAAGAAAACAAGGAAGTCTGCATGAAGTGGCATCTTGATTGGCATAGTGCAACTATGATTTGACTGAAGTTAACCATTAAGCACAAAACGTTTAAAACTTCTATTCGGCATTACCCACTTAAGTCTTCATCGATGATAATTTTTATTTGGTAACAGGCAACTAATAAACTTCAAGATTAGTTGGGCACACCTTCCTAACAGCACACCAATACAGTCTGAGAGCACTTCTTTGAACTCTTGTTCTGTGAATGCGAACAAGATAGAACAAAAGAGATTGGTAATTTCAGTTCATAAAGATTATTATTTGATGGATAATACTTATTACATCTTAGTTTAAGCTTTGCCGGACAATGTAAGGATGTATTTTATAATTATAGCCCTGACAATTACAAAAACACAGTCAAAACTGTTTGCAGTAATGGTTTTGTAACAATGCCACAAAATATCAGAATTCTCACCAACACTAGCCACAAGAAAGGGGAAAAGATATTAATCAAACGGCACATGTACATTTGAATATATTAAAGCTTAATTGTTTGGTGTATTAAGTCGATTTAAATATTTATGTATTTATATGTGTCTATGGAAACGATAACCGCTAAAAAAATATTATTAAGAAATAGAATATAAGTAGTATTTCTTATTATTAAATTTTCAACCATATAATTATCACCTTAGGTTCCTCTATCAATTTAGGGTGATTATACAGATTGGAATATGTGGACAAGATAGATTCGCAGTCCCACTTTTCTTTAGGTTCCACGGGCATTGTTATTAGATCATCTTCATCTGTAGATTCTTCAGTTATTTCTTGAAGACGTTGTAGCCTGGAAGTATAAATTAAAGTCATAAAGGTAATCTCAGTCGATTGAGCATAGACAATAGACCCGCTATTGTCTGTGGCTCCATCCGCATAGACAAAATGATGAAAAATTGTTTTTGGATAGGATTTGCATAAAATCCGTTCTTTGTGAACATCTACATCTCGAAAATCGTAACATAACGAAAAGCGTTACATCCTCTCCGTGCGACTATCTCTTTTTCTTAAAACATATTATTTACTATTTTACATATAATTTAAAATTCACTAATATGTGTATCCAAAAAGTAAATTGACTGATTGATATATCAATACATAGACTACACTGCTCAAGCAACGAGAAGACATATTTTAGGTGTTTATTACAAATGAAAAACAACGATAACTATTAGTTTATAAAACATTGGTTTAAATTTGTAGTAAAGAATTTATAAATATCTACAGCAAAAGTCTATTACAGGGCAGACTCCATTAACCAGATGAATGGTTGTCATAATTGGATAATCAAGAATCTGATATTGTATAAAGAAAATGAAATTTATATGTATTAACTCCATATTTATAAAAATTGATGATCTACCTTCTTGCATATGGCTATTTAATAGACACTTGTCATGTGGTTATCTTTCTTCCTAAGGTTAATATATAATGTTAAGTGATTGTTCATAATAAGATTATCAATATAAATAAATGTAATAACATATTTTCTTTATTTCAGGAATGAAAGGGTTGTTAAAATCAGTCAATTAATATTGAGTTATTCATCCATGTGTTTTTTGGGTATAGTAAATTTTTTAACCACTTCATCATTTTTGTAAAAACCAACTACACAAAGCTATTTCCAGAAGTTTATTTTTCGGTTTCTTCATAAGTTTTCAACATTCACTCTCGTCTTCATCGCCTAATTTTCAGGTGTACTTTAAAATTCTTAATATCACTTGTCATGAAAGTATGTACACCATCCTATTTAGCTAACTTACGACTGGTTTCTCATTATTTTTAATGAATGAATTATATTTATTTTATCTTTAAGTGACAAAACCACTCTATTATGCTTGGCCATTTTTAGATATAAATGTGATACAAGACAGAAGCATAACTATTGGTAACTTTCTAACTAAAACAATAACAAAATACACAACGTAGAGATCCATGGGCACATCTTCATACACACACAAATCAGACGACAAAGTTATTTGATCATATTTGGCGATCTGGATAATCATGAATATGTATAATGGAGGAATATCTATTATTACGTTTTCCTGCAACAACTTCATGATAGATATATCAAACATTTTCATTTAAGTTTTATTTATTACATTTCAAGGAGTCAAATGAGCATTCGAGCCACCAATCTGTCTGAAAATTGTAAAACACCTCTCACCTGGCTATTTCCTTTTCCTTATGGAGCTTATATCTTTGCCTTGACTTCTCAAACTCCTCGGCGGCCTTCAGCAAGGAATCATGAGTGTCTGGTAGGAAGCCTTCGATTTCCTCACAATCCAGTGCGCCCAATTCGGTGTCATCATATTCAGCAAACATCTGAAAAATGGATATATATATATATATATATATATATAAATCTTAAACACAAATAAAACGATAACATATGTACGCCAGTTTTATATTAAATAACAATGACCAGAGGACAACGCATGAAAGTCTGCCGCTTTGAATTGCCTGCGAATGATGCACTGTACAGGTACAATCCTCCCCGACCCCTCCTTCACCTCTATGTTCCTATTTTACGCCATTGTGACACATTCATGACTAATTCAGTGTCAGAGTTTGTGTTGTACTGTACACAGTCCAACCTGCAAGTTTATTATGTATCGTCTCATCTATGCCTACTCTATCTCATATCTATAATTTGAGTATATTCTGTCTCTTATATTTACTTAGAACATTTATCATAAAAAATATACAGAAAACAATATTTTTTATGATAAATGTTCTAAGAATTATTTGTTGCATGTTGATAAATGTTTAAATACTTACAAAAATATTTGTTGTTACCTAATGTAACTCTTATTTTATCAAGTACAATGCTATAAACATTGACTATAAAAGTAATTGATTTGGTAAAAATATTGTTATAATAAGGTCATTATTTAATACATCAGTCATTTTAGTTCTTTAAGCAAACTTGTTTATTTTCAGTAAATCACAAATATTTGTAAAAACTTCTAAAACTAACCCTTTCAAATCTATCATCTAGAAGTGTAAGTCCCTCATTTCTTCTGATCACACTCGAGGACATAGAATATTGAGAGAATCTAGATTTTGTTTCTTCTTTAGCAAATCTGTCCCAGGATGGCATTCTATTGCCATTGTGCTGAAAAAAAAGGTGGTACCAAATCAACACAAACATAAAAAAAAAGAAAAATAGATTCACTCATATCATAAATTAAGAAGATATTATTTTAAAAACAGACTGGATTGGATACATTTATATAATGTCAATTATTTGGACAATTTACTTGAATCTCATCGTCTTCGTCGCTGGTATCCAAATCAGAAGCAAATGCTTGATCAGATCGATCATCACTTAGATCACTTCCATCTTCATCATCCGTGTATTCATCATCATCCGCTCCTGAAAATTTTTACTATATGCACTCTATTGTACATTTTCTAATTTTATAATGTTTATATGGTCATAAAATGGATCTTTTTAATTCAGATAATAATAACATACATATATGCACGCAGGCAACATGCACAAATGAATATGCCCATAGAAACATATTGAAATCAAATAAATAAAATATATTTTACTTTAATATTTTTGTAAGAATTTTCATTATTTTTGCAGTTATGACGAGAAATATCTTATTACCTTCCGCCATAGCCAACTCAATGAAATTATCTTCGAGTTGGTTGTCAGGGTCATCGAAGTCAAAGTCTTCATCCAGGGCTGCCACTACATCGGGATCTAATTCTAAACACAGTCCTGTAAAATAAAATCCAATTATTATTTTACTTTTATACACATAAAACAAATTTTCAATCATGATAGAAATTGTTTCAGATGCTGAGTCAGTATAGCATTTTATGAATAGAAAAAAAAAATCAAGTAAAAAATCACAAATAAATTTGTCTTGCCCCCTCGAAGCATTTTCTTTATTCTCAACATTTTTTTTTTATAATTCTTCAACAAAAAATATGAGAGATAAAAGAAATAATGTATTAAACTGAATAGACATAACAAAATATGTGATCTAATTAAATTTAATCGAGCAATCAACACATCGTCGGCTTGTTAATGAGAATACTTTTTGCTGACATTCGTTAATATTTTCATGGAAGCTTGTCGGTTTTGAGTACTTAAAATTTGTCCTTTTTTTAATGTACGACTTATTTGGTTTGAAGATTTTCTAGGCGACTCTTGCCTACCTTTTCATGAAAGACATCTATAGATTCATCGCTCTATAGATTTATTTTGTGAGTTTATTATCATTTATCCATTCCGGATGGCTAAACCACTGCAATGTACATTTTTATATTCCAGTCCCTACATCTTTCAAACCACACCGCTCTCTGGCATCACTATTCCTAAATTCATCTTTTATAGACACTCCACACCTATTATGCGGGGATTGTATCTCCACCGCGTTGATTCTACTTCAATTTTTCTTCTGCGGTATCCAACTTTCACTACCATACTTAAAGCTAGTGATCCGATTATTCACTTATTGAATCAATTACACCGGCCGACATGATTTTTTCTTGTCTAAGATATAATAAATTTTTTTTCACTAATTTTATAGTGCTGATAACGAAATCAGACCTAATTTTATTGTATCACATCAGGTTTTTAGTAAAGTTAATACATTCGCTATTTTATATTTTTTGACAAAAATAAATTAAAGTTTAGATTTTGGCGCTCTTTTCTCGAATCATGCGGCCTCTGGTGAGAAAATATATTAGTTGCAACAATGACACACCCATTCGGAATGGGTTACATGAAAATAAGCCTTTATAGTTACTTTGTTTACAAACGTTTTAAATGATGTTAGTGTGTTTATTTTAAAAAAATTGTTTATTTTTTACTTTTGGTATTTAATAAATTTTATCAATGATTTGTGGTTGAAAAACTTCTAAAAAACACAATGTTTTCAAGAAAGTGTCATATTAATGAGGATACATTGTTACATTTATGGAAACTTTATGACTGAAGCAAAAACAGAAAATTCCTGAGTTTGTTGAAAATTCGTATAATTCTTATTTTGGCTTCAAAAACTAGCATTGGATAAAAGCAATGCTAGTTTTCAATATTTATGTAAAAAGGTCCCTGATGCAAAAATTAAAGAAGGAGTGTTCGAAGGACCACAAATCAGATCTTTGATGGCTGATGAAAAATTTGATGCAACAATGAATAATACTGAATTAGATGCTTGGCTGCCGTTCAAAGATGTTGTCAACAATTTTTTAGGAAATAACAAACAACCTGACTATAAAAATAAGGTTGGAAACTTACTAGATAAGTATAAAAAATCTGGGTGTAATATGAGTATAAAACTCCACTTTCTAGATTCACATGTGGATTTCTTTCCTGACAATCTTGGTGATTATAGTGAAGAACGGAGAGAAAGGTTTTACCAGGACATAAAAACTATGGAGAAAAGCACCAAGGTCGATGGAATGTGAATATGATGGCTGATTATTGCTGGTCACTGGCACGTGATATTACTGAAGATACTCACAAAAAAACTACACCCAGACGTAACTTTGTCACTAAACATAAAAGATGTCACTCTAAATAGTCCTGCAGCAATATTTAGATTCAATGTTTTCTTTGTAAATGTTTAAATATATGTATTTGTAATATAACTATTGATTTTTTCTTTAAATTTTGAAAAAAAAAATGCTTTTTCCTTTCTGTAAAATATCTGATGTGATAGAGTAATTATGTAGGTATTTTTGTGTTTAAAAAACTATAAATTAGTGATATTTATCACTCATATCAAAACAACTTTCAAAAAGTTTTCATTTGTCGGCTGGTGTTATACATAGACATGCTATATTTTCTATGTAATACAGCTTTATGAAATTATTCAATGTATAGTATCAATAGTCAAAGGCCATCCATACATTACAGAAAGCTGTTTGTGATGATTATCCGCTCCATTGCATTTATTAATGAGATGCCGAATCCCTCTTTTCAATTTTGTTGAAATAAATTATGTGTTCGAAACAGAAAACAGAATGTTGTAACTTAAAAGTCGATTTCCAAACTATAAAAGAACTTAATCCAGTAACAATGTTTGGGAAAATGACACTAATTCTTTAGATCACTGGAACATTCGGGTGGGACAAAATCTGATAATATTAGTTTCCTGTACAATTAACCTAATCCTTTTCTGCTCTGCCACTACATTACATAATTTATAAGTAAGCCATAAATACAAATTTATAGAAGTCAAAGTATTAATGATATTTTAATATTAACAAATTAAGTCGGTTTCTCGGGCTGATAGTTTATTATCTTCAATTAAGTATCTGTCATCAGTATTCCATGACATCAACTACAACATAATTTAATTATTAAATAAAACATTTAAATATTAAGATATTTAAGTGAGTTTCTTGAAATAATCATCTTTATTACTACAAAATACAAATGCAATACCAATTGTAAAAAATCCACTATAAAAAACACTTACCTTGGGGTGCTGCTTTATTCAGCAGCCCTATATCTTCTTCCACTTCTGATGCAAACACTGAACTAGGTAATTTTAATTTCTCTGTAACCAATTCAAGTGTCTCCTCTTCTTCGACTTTTACTGGTTTGACTTTCTTTTTGTGAGTATTTTTCTAGAACAAGAAAATGAATAGAAACTCCTAAATAAAATTATTATTATTGTGAAGGTGGACAACCACTATATTAAAAAAATCAATCATTTATTTACTTAAGATGTTCTTTCATATAAACATCAAAAATTAAAAATACATTATAATTGATTTGTGTTAAATTTGTGAAAACAATAACAACAAGTATTCAAGTCATATACTAAGAAATATCTTTGTTATGCATTATTTTCAGATGTAATCTAAATAACAATTAAAACAAATTTCCATTTATTTATACTGTAATCTGTAAAATTAACAAAAATAAAACAAGAGTGAAGAATTTTGAGATTGAACCTAACAGTCACAAATAGAAAAAAAAAAGCTCACTGGAACAAGCAGCAAGGTTACTTCTTTTGTGTCTTTCAGATGTTGTAAGTAGTTGTATTCATCATCAAAGTAAACGCCATATTTCCTCTGTTCCTCTTTACGTTGTTCTGGCGTCAATTCCTATAAAATAAATATAAACAATAATAATATGATAAATAATATAGGGTGTATTTTTTAAATTCAATCAAGTATATAGCATAAATTAGTGTTATTTAAAACCATCTGACATTTCTAATTCTTTCTGTCTGCTATAATAGTACGAGACATTTAAAATATAAACAACTTAATGAATATTTAGAATATTTTTATGTAGTTTTACTGGCAATTTTTTAATAAATCAAAATAGTGTTCTATAAATTTCCTTTAATATGAATATATTTTTTCCACTAGATAAAAAGCATTTTGATTTCTCCATAGACAAGAGATGGCTGCTCCAGGAGCTATTTGACATTAGTCACTGAACAGCTTTGATGAATTTAATTTTCCATTTTATCAAGATCACTTCAATATCACTTCTGCACCCGATCAAATATTTTGGCTACTCAGAGTAGCATCGTCAGACACTGCATTGAAATTATTCGAAGTCTAATTGGACCTCAAACTTTTATCGATAAGGAAATAAATAATAAGACATTGACCAATAATCACTTGTGCTTCTTGCTGACTCACAGTGATATTGAAAAAGTGATTATGTGAGAATTGTAAGCATGTCTCTCACACATTTCCCCCTTTCTTTCTCTTTACATTCTCCCACCACAAATTTCCTGACTTTGTGCATAGCTCACACTACTCCATGTGTTAAATGAACTAAACTCTCGTTCATATTTTAATGACCCTTGTTCTACATTAAGTTATTAAATTTTGGACTAATCAGTTGTTTAATCAATAATCAATATTAAAACTAGTTAGATTTTTTTTTTTTACAATTCAATGTGACATTTAATTTTAATCAAAAGTAGATAGATAGAATGAGAATATCTCTGATAACTAATATTGATCCTAGTGGTCACTAAATACAACCATGCTCACAATTTAAACTCAATTTATATATATATATATATATATATATATATATGTCAACTTACTGGCTCTTTTTTATTGCTGCTAGTGGTAGGTATAGCAGCATTAACTGGTACCAATACACGCTGTGGAGCAGTTTCATCAGCAACAAGTGGATCCCTTTGGGAACGGTGTACCAAATTGAAAGTAACCGCATTTTTACGATCTATAAATTTTTTCTTTGTCTTAGGCTGAAACAGATAGTTAGATGTACTAACTTACTTACATAAATAAGTTTTAAGTTTACATGATTTCAATCAAAGTTTTTTTATTACGTTGCAGGTACAAATAGCATCAAAAGGACGATAATTTGAGAATTGTCAATAATTAAATTTTAGTAAAGTGAAAGAAATAAATACATCAAAATTAAGCTATAAACAAATAATAAATCTTAGTTACCTACCATTTCGCTAAGCTCCAAACGATAACTACAAAATGTTGCTTTTATTATAAAACTGGTCTAATGAAATTTAAAGTACCATATATTTGCAAGCCTTTATATTTAAAGTCCGAAGCAAATATAAATCCGACAATATCTAAGCCCTATATATTAGTAAAACAGTGGAAGTTTATCATGTGTTATGAACTATGTCTATGGTTATGATGTACTCTTTGGTTATGAAAGACGATGTCAAATGTCAAAATGGATAAAAAAAATCTATACGTTAATTTATTATTGTTCTGTGAATATTACAGATCTTGAAAAGAAAAAAAAAAACAAGGGATACGAAAACTACATTGGAGAATATTATTTATATAACAAAAGTGAGGAATCGGCTAGAAACTACTTTAAGTGTATGAAAGTAACAAGTAAAAAATAAAAGAGTGAGAAAAATACATTGACAGATCAAAAAAAAAAAAAATTAACATTTTACATCACACGATTAGTCTTAGAATTATAAGCATTCTCGAATCATAACAGAAAATAGTTTTTGTGTAAATATTTTTTTATACCAAGAGCTATCTAAGAGCTATATAATAAGAAAAATGATATTAAACCAAAAATCTTTTAAATTCATGAAAATAAAATTAAATAATGTAAACAAAATAAACAAAATACACAAATCTGGTGTTTATTTTGGAACCTACTAACGTGTTCATATCTTTTTTTTCATTGTAGTTTTAAATGCATTTCATATTTCACCCAATATTTTATTATTGCACAATTTGAGTCATACCTTTGTGCATTGAGTAAAATTATACGGGAGTTTTTATTATATTGACTCCAATTGAATTACAATGTGTAGATATTGTTGACATAACCAAAAAAATGTTAATACTATAATACAACTTTTGTCATGTTTAAAGGGGTTTTCATATTTAACAGTCCTAACTGTTCTTCAAGTTTAAATTATTTATTGTTTCTTTTCTTAATCTTTTTCTATTACTACAGGTGCTCTTACCAGCCACGTCAGGACAGTGGTCGAGAAATGCGGGCGGGAGGTTCCGGCATCTTCGGATCGCCGGAAGTTTCCGCCTGACATTCTCGAATTGATAAGAGCAAAAACCGCAGCTTTGCGCCGCGCGAGCGCATATCCTACTCCTGAGTATAGATCCAGAGCGCGAGCTCTCCAACGCGAAGTGAAAGCTCGCGTTCAGGAATTTCGAAATGAGACTTGGAGCGACCTCATGGAGGAAATTAGGCCGTCTCATAAAGCGTTTTGGAAAATCACCAAAGCGCTTAAAACAGAGGGGTATACTCCTATACCCCGTTTAAAAGACCTGATGGTACAACTGCCCTTGACGACGCGGAGGTAGCGGAGTACATTGCAGACTCTATCGAGACTCAATGCTCTCACGTTTCTCCTCCGCATGACAAGGCTCATATCAATAGTATCGAGGAAGAGGTTATTCAAAAAACCTCCCTCGAACCTAAAGACGATCTGACTCCTGTCTCACTCATCGAAGTCCAGTTGCTGGTGAAATCACTCAAAACCAGAAAGGCACCAGGCCTCGATGGTGTAAGTAATAAAGCAATTAAATGCTTTTCCCAACCTTTGTTAAGTCTACTAGCCGCGATTTTTAACGCGTGCCTTCAAAATTGCTATTTTCCCTCTGTCTGGAAAGAGGCGGAGGTAATCGGCATCCACAAGCCAGGGAAGCCTCGCGACCTCCCTGCCAGTTATAGACCGATCAGCCTCCTGAGCGGTCTAGCCAAATTATTAGGGAGAGTTCATAAAACTCGTCTCATCAATCACCTATTCGGCAAAGGCCTTATCATTGATGAACAGTTCGGTTTTCGTCCGGCCCACTCATGTCCACAGCAAGTCCTCCGTCTAGTCGAATATGTCATGGAGGGCTTTAAAACTAAATAAAAAACCGTAGCTGTCTTCTTTGACGTAGCTAGGGCCTTTGAGAGAGTATGGCACGCCGGTTTGGTATATAAATTATATTCCCTTGAAGTACCAGATCGTCTCATATTCATTATTCAAAATTTCCTCTCCAATAGGTATTTTACGTTTAGGCATGAGCGTACTCACTCGACCAGACGATTAATCAGAGCCGGAGTTCCGCAAGGCTCCGCCCTCTCGCCCCTCTTGTACTCCGCGTACACCAAAGACATACCGCGCCCGCAGTCCGGCGTCCAGCTCGCGCTTTTCGCTGATGATACCGCGCTCTTTTTTCGGAGTAGGACTAGGCGCTCCATCTTCCGCTACCTTCTGAAGGCCATTGATGAGCTAGGTCAATGGTTCCGGAAGTGACGGATCGAGGTAAATCTGGATATGTCGGCAGCTATACAATTCGAGTATAGCAAGAATAGGTCTCATCTTGTTGTCGACCGGAACATTCCCAACCTCAAAATCTTGAACGTGAGAATTCCGTGGCAACGGTCTTATAAATACTTAAGTGTCACGCTCGATAAGAATCTCCACTTTCGAGAACATATCGCGCGTGTTAGGAAGAAGGCGCTTTTCTACACAGCAAGGCTCGGAGCCATGCTAGGTAGGAAAAGCAAATTGTCTAGGCGCAATAAGCGCACGCTTTACAAAATGTGCATTAGGACGGTGATGACGTACGTGTCTCCAGTATTCGCTCACGCCGATCCTAAAGTACTATATAGGTTACAAGTAGTACAGAATAAATTCTGTAGAACAGCAACGGACGCACATTGGTGCGTTCGTAATTCCATTGTCCATAGGAACATGTAACTCCCAACCCTCACTAAGTACATGAAGGACGCATCGAAGCGATTCTTCGACATCGCGGGATCACATCCCAATGCGCTCCTTCGAGCGGCGGTTGACTATCAGCCGCCGTCTCCCACCCACTTTCTCCGTAAGCACGGAACGTACTGATAGATCCACCTGACGCTCTTACAGCGGCAGTTGATAGCCTTAATGACGTCAACGACACGCATGACTGACTTAGAGTAGGTCAAACCGATAGTTAGGTCATCAACCTGAGCTCCCTTACTCCACCCGGCCGCCGCAGACCGCTCCCGGCCGGGCAGGAGGAATGGGAACCGACTCGTGACGGTTTCCGGTGACATCCTATGCCGAGGCGACACCCCTCAGGAGTCGTCCATAGGGCATGTCACGCGCCGTCGGCATTCACACGTGCCGTCGGGCCGCACTCGGTGAAGATATTAAAGGCGCCCGACCGGTCGCCAGACTGGTCGTTTGTCTACATAGCATAGCCGACAAAGTTACTTCACCTTCAGGGGGACTTTTTTAGTGGGTTTCAGCCCCACACTACCCACGCGTACGGGCGCGAGGGTGTGCAGGATAGACATTTTTAACCCCCTCCACGTCGCAAGTGGGAAACCAAAAAAAAAAAAAACAATTTTCAAACAAAATACGTGAATATCATGATTTTTCTTGGACTTTTTTTTTAATATTACAAATCCTTTTATCAACACCTTGAAATATTGTAATATTGCATCAGCACTAATAATATTCTGGTAAAGTAGTGATATAATTTGATTGTAATTACGACACGTTGATAAATTTAATCAGCTACTTATATTGAATACATACATTTGAATAAAAGATTACATAAATATTATAATTTTCCTTTTATTGTATTATATATTTTATAGATCAAAACACCAATAATATTGAATAACGGTAAATATAAGACTTAAAATAACTGATTTTTTTTTTCAGCTTCAAATTTTTTTGGAATGTTGCATTCAGTTAACTTTAAGGTGCTGAAATATTTTATATTACAAGCAAAGGACAAATATATATGTTTGATTTCATCAAGTGTGTCGAATGTTTACGGCTATTAAAAAAAAGCTGTTTTGATCGATGTATATTATTAAATGCTTCTTGTTTAAGGAGATGATAGATATTGCACAATTTCATTTATTTGCAGCGCCTCGAGGCATGTTTTTAAAATTTTATCAATGTAATAATACTTAGTGATTCTAAATTCAAAATAGAACTGTTTATGGATTTTTTTAAGCAATTGGTATTTGTAAATTGCATTTTCTAATTTGAATTGTTTAGCATTTTGGGAAGCAAACGAGGTTGCCAATTAATAGAGAGCAGGTAGCCAGAGGGATAAGTGGGGTGATTAGGAGGAGTGTGATGATATAAGGGAGAATACGGTGATGGAGGTAGCGAAAAGCTACGAAGAAGTGAGTGGACTAAAAGAAGTCTCATTCACTGTATGAAATACAACAGCAAAAGCTGTTACTTCACGTCTCAATCCTGTGAATACCACAATCACATATGAGATACCAATCTCACCAATCGAACTGTCCCATTTTCGTGATGCAGCCGTGATATAAACTTAATCTGTATTCATGTTGGACTGCTTATTGACATAGAAAAATGTTTTTAAAACTTTAAACATTTTTATATTTATTTATGGCAAAAATAAAATGCAAATAATATCGATAAGATTTTTAACAAGGCACATTAATAATTTTTTTATAAAGATGCAAAAAGTGTACTATTTTTGTCAGGGACGAGTTTATCAATTATTTTACTATTTATTTTTGTTTCATTGTAAACGTCGTAAGAAAAATAAGTCCAATAAAACGAAGTGTGTTCCTATTTAATGCCTCTCTCTATGCTATCCTTATTATGAGTGTTTTTTCAAGTTATAATTCGTTTAATCCATAGAGAGGAATAATACAGTGGGTTTAGTCTGTGTTCTATTTGGTTGTATTATGTTCTGTTGTCTTTGTTGTCGGATAATTCTTGGTTAATTTCATACTTGGTTATTTTATTTATTTAATATATAAAGTATAGTAACGCTAAGAATGATCATGAATTTGTCAGGAAATTACAGAAAAGTAGCTAAGAAATGGTGTTGCATTCAATGTTTGCGTAATAAAAGCTCTGCTGAATTGAAAACGAAAACTTATTCGAATACAATACTATTTCCGAAAACCAATTTCCCTGCACGAAACACAAATCTCCACAGAACAAATATTGCGAAAGTAATTTCTTTTTACTTATCATGAGTTGGGTATAATATCTCTATAAGTTCTATACTATAATTGAAAAATGTTAGGTTAGGGTTTTCCGGTAATATTGCGACGAAGAGCAAGTGTAGTTATTTCTAGATGAATAAATCGCTGTATTTATAGTTTTTTTTTGTATGAGTGATATGTACTACAGTCAATTCCTTATATCTCCTAAATGGGATATGAATATACTTAAGTTGTGGTAGCAGGGTTCTATACACACTTGTTATCTCCGGAGTAGCAAAATAACAAATCAGTTGGATTTTTGTGTAAATGATCAATACAAATTAAACAATTTTCTGCTGTTCATCTTAGAGTGCGCAGTTTTCTGACCTCTACAATTGGCAAAGAGATCATGCTACTGGACCCGAATTTGTGCTACATGATGGGCCACCTTACGCAAATGGAAATTTACACATGGGACATGCTGTTAACAAGGTGCCTGAATTTTTTATTTAATGCTTCATTATTTTTATTAATATTCTACAGTATATATTTTCTATCTTGCTGACACGAATTTTTATATATATGTGTAGTAATTCGCTTTATATGAAATTTTGTTCTTTATAATTTTAAATTTTTTTTTTATTAATTCACTGCTTTAGGTAGTATATAGAGTATTAATCTTTATATTTTGAGTTCATATATTCATAATTTTTAATGAATATTTACTTGGTATTAACTAGAAAAGGATAAAAGTTATTTTCAAATTTTCAGATCATCAAAGATGTGTGTAATAGATTTAAAGTACTAGAAGGTAATAAAGTACATTACATCCCAGGATGGGATTGTCATGGTCTTCCCATAGAACTGAAAGCTCTTCAAAATATAAAATCAAAAGCTGAGATCTCAAATCCCTTCACTATTAGAGAGATAGCCCGAAACTTTGCTACAGAGACTGTTAAAATACAAAAAGCGACCTTTGAAAGTTGGGGTGTAATGGCTGACTGGGATAAATCTTATCTGACGATGAATAGATTTTATGTGGTAAATCAGTTGAGACAGTTTTACAAAATGTATCAATCAAAGTTAATTTTCCGAGCACTAAAGCCTGTTTATTGGTCTCCATCTTCAAGGTAAGTACATATTTTTTTACTTGGAAGGTTTTTGTCATAATGCCAGTTCAAAAACTCAACTATAATTGCATTTTAAAGATATTTTTATATTGGAATTTATTTTAGGAGCTTCTTATTTGTAGGGCTGTCCTTTTCATGAAGGTAAATCAGCCAACCATTAGCAACAACTAGAGTACTCTAATGGTGGGGGAGAGGCAGCATAGGTTAGATTATATAATCGCTCATCGTGTGTGATCTACTTTCACGCCTCTCATATGCATAGCACTAGTATAGCAATATATGCAACCGGCAGTAATTTCCTAGCAATTAATTAATTAATCTATAATTTAAATTATATGAAGCAAATGTTAATATGCTTCAATTAAATTAAGGTTAGAGGTCTTTAATACTCATTAAGAATAAACTTAACCTTTGATTGGTGACATGGTTTTTATGTAACATAACTGGTGATAAACGGTCTGAGAGGCCCAGTGCCGTATCTCATCTACAGCATAAAAACTAAGTGTCCTCTGCAATGTTTAAAAAGAGTTTAATAACATATTAAAGGATATAATGAAACACTAGAATGCTCTTAATATAATTTTTAATTAGGAACTTGCCATCTTAAGATATGTAGTTTCTAAAATTATAGAACTACTCTTACTGAAAACAGTTAGAGAAAAAAAAATTCAATTAGTGTTTTATTTTTTTTTAATTCAAATTCAAATTATTATTTATTTTAAATATAAATTCAAATTAGTATTTTATAATAGTACTTTTTTCTATAAAGTTAAGATAATGAGCATTTAAAAAAATTAATTTGTCAATCACAAGTGACATTTTACAAAACTGACAGTGGTCAAACTTTGCTATTTTTTATTGGCAGTCAGGGCATAATTGTTTCACATAGTACAAGCACACATGTTTTTCACACAAATTACATTGGTAATTTGATTTGCAATTCAACTTAGGACAACTAGCACAAGTTTTTCGTGATTTTGGTCTGTCCTCGGAAGTTTTGTAGTTCAGGTGACATCAGAACCAGGTGTGCCAGGTCGATGCATATATCATGAGGGTTATGGGAATTATGAACTCTGGGCTGCATGTGTTGTAAAACCATGTTTTTGGCTAATATTTTGATGAACTGTCCTCGATTAATAGAATTGGCACCATCAGCTTGATATAAAATATGTGCATTCACTGTACCTATATACAACATTCTATAAAATAACACCACAGGCCACGTTCACATTCGGCGACTACAGGTATATATGGAACATTTTTTGTCTATCGCGTCAACTCCTTCCTTTTGTCGAATTGTAATAGTTAATTCTTTCCAGATTTCCTGTATTTTTTTCAATAGATTCACAATGACGCATTGAAGAAACTAAACACTCAGCTTTACTTTTCTTTGTCACGTGTGACATCAAAGTCATTTGATTGGTAAATCCGTAGTGTCGATTCCACATCTCTTGATTTAGATGGCAAGAACTTCTTGGGAATTTCTCTTTTGTTTTTTTGTTAAAGTACTTAGACATGTCAGGCCTCGTTTCTCAGTGTGCTTACCAATTCAATCGATGTGAACCAATTATTGCAGGTTACATTGCGGTTACTACCGTGTTTGGGTTTTGTCAAGTGAATCACTGCTTGTGTTGGGATCAAAAAAATATTTTCTTCTTTTTTCAAAGTTTCTCCATCAGATCCTTTTCCAGAGTAAATATAACCATTATAGAAATAATTGCTGTTAACATCGCTCATACACATCATTTTCAAACTATACTTGGATGGTTTCTTTGGCATATACATGGTTAATTTGGCATATACATACATAACAATCAACATTTCATCCATTGTTGCACACTCTCCAATGTTGTATAAGGTTTGGCAGTTATTCACAAATGTTCCGATTATTTTGAAGATAGCTGCTTGCTTGTCATTCCTTTTTCTTTTTTCTCGGTCTGCCCCATTATCAAACTGTAAGCACATCTAAAAATGCCTACCTGTCCCATTGGTTGCAAATAGGTACTCGGAACTTTCGTGATTGGACTTGAACATAGCTGTATACATAAGCAGTCCAAAGGACACATGCAATTCAACTATTCTATATTCTGAAGTTTGGGACGATTTTCTCTGCTCTACTTCAATTTGAATTCACGAATGTTCACATTTGTCCACTTCAAAATTTCTTCTAAGATGTCAATTTTTTTCCATAGCGAAAAGGGATCTTTTTCATCATGTTCGTTCAGTCTTGATTTAGGCATTTGTGCTATGAATTTATGTTGGTCGCTTTGCACAGTTTTGTTTGGCGGATTTTTTGTTTATTCGTAATGATTTTTGCCATAGAAATATCTAACTAGTCTTGATAAAGGTTCATAGACACTGTCACTTTCTGAACACTTATTCTCCTGTATTGGCTCCTGCTACGTGACTTGATGTATTTCCAGTTCTTCATCTTCAGAAACACTTTCTTCGGGTACCGAGTTATGATCACTTTGCTTTGAGACGAAATTTTCAGAAACATCTTCAGCTTCCGAACCACTTGCCTTTCTGTACCAGCAGATTTGGCGATCTAATTTAGAATTCGAGACGTAAAAAATGTTTACTAGTGTTTAGGACTACATTTCTGGCTCCCAACTCTCAACACTTCTTTTTAGGAAGTCCAAAATCATTCATCACAAATAATAGCTGTTGAAATATGAAAAAAAAAATATTTCAAAATTATGTTAAAAAATTACTCAAGTGAGATGACATAGGGCCATTATCAAACTTTACATCGACGTAACTGACCGATTTGAGCCTTTATAATACAACTATCCCTTTCTACTGCATGAGCACAACTCAAGTTGAAGCTACTCGGGCGTTTAAACAAAGGGAACACGGAGAAGGGAGTGAAGTACTGTTTCACTGATGTCGCTTGGCCTGTGAGAATACTTGTCACTAGTTAAAAGTTAAAGTGTACATATGACAGTATCTTACATAATAGGGTCGTACTTTAGGCAGGGACATAATACTTTTTGCAGTATATTCATTCTTTTTGGTTAGCTGCTCATTATGTTTTAAGCTATGCTTATGATAGTATTATTACTGAATTACCTTATACATGATTATGTAATAAAGCGATCTACTTTTTTTCTGTATGTATAATGATTTTTTTGGAAATAAATAGTATAAACCAGTGACATTAAGGAATTGAAATTCCAGATCAGGATACAGGCCGCGTTATGTAAAAAGAACGCTGAGAGAAAGTAGAAAGGGTAACTTTGCGCATGGGTACACTCGCACACGAAAGTATTAGGCCTATTATTTCATTTTTGAACGATCTTTTCGGTTTTGTATATTGGTTAATGCTACGTACATTGATTAATATAGATAGAATGAAAACATGTTGGATTCAGTGTAAAAAGTTTAATCTAGAATATAAAAAAAAATTAAAGTGAAAGTGAAACGCCTTCCATTAAATCGTCATGGGTGACGTGAAATTCAGATGAGGACGCGGTGTTGGTGCTAGAGGTGGTCATTTCATCATTGTCGCTGCCGTCACTTTAGCTCTTATCGTCATTTGACTCAGAATCATCATCCCCTACGTGAATAACAAATATTTCTGTCATCATATCGACCGCATGATCGCTTTTACAGTAATCGGCCGCTAATTTTCTTTATCTTGGTGCATAATTTCGCCCATTCTGTTGCTCCCGTTAAATTCACTTTTTCATTAACCAAGTTGGTTATCTGTGCAAGGTTCCAATTCACATTTTTGCTGGCGACATATCCCTTAATTTGGGACCAGGCCATTTCGATGGGATTTAGGTCCGGTGATATGGAGGCAAACGAAGTACAGCATGGCCTGTTTCGTTTAATATAGCGTCGATATTAAGTGTCTTAAATTGCTCTTTATATTTTTTTATTAAGTTGTACAACTCAGGCTTAAGCATGGATTCTTCAAATCGAATTTCTTTTTGTCAGAGCCAGGTTTGCATGTCTGCTTTCTTAGTGGTGGACGTTGGTGCAGCATTGAGCTGTTTGTTGTGATACGATGCGTTGTCGACTACCACGACTGAATCAGGCGGTAAATTTGGTATCAGTTTAGTATGGAGCCACCGCTCGTAATTTTCAGAATTCATATTGTCGTGGTAGCCGCCGCTTTTGTACCGTCTTTGAATGTCAGCATAGCGTTCGGTACAAAACCCGTTTCTCCACCCACATGCACTATGACCGAGCGGTTACCTTTAGATAGAGGTTTGTTAATGACTTTGGTGAAGCCGTCTGTCCAAGAATGGTGTGACGCATGGGAACTATCGATGTATGATTCATCGGTGTAAATTATAGGTC
This sequence comes from Eumeta japonica, assembly GCA_005406025.1. Lineage (NCBI taxonomy): Eukaryota > Metazoa > Arthropoda > Insecta > Lepidoptera > Psychidae > Eumeta > Eumeta japonica. The sequence continues at coordinate 91,855 of BGZK01000983.1, read as the reverse complement.
TTTCTTTCACTCTATATTTTTTTATCTTTCTCAGATATTCAATCCTTTGAAATCGAATTTGTGACTTTTCAATTCAAATTTTTCTATTGTTTTCATTTTTCGAATTAAAACCCAAGTTTTTATTATTCGCCTGAGACTTACTGCAGATCTTTGGAAATGTAGGCCTTCCTGCAACTTCGTTCGCAATTTACCTTCAGGCAATTCTTTTTCAGTGACGTGGAAATTGTTGATTCATTTTATAACACCCCCTGATCAAAGCTGTCAATATCTGTTATTGCTTTTTGTTTATTTCTTTTATTTTTTCCGGGGGTTCGGAAGACAGTCAGAAATTCCGAATCTTTTGAACTTTTAACAATTCGTCCCACTGTCGCCACGGAACATTTTGTTTGCCGCTGTGATTTCTTTAATGCATTGTTTTGAATTATCAACTGCATTATTATCAGCCTCTCTCTTCATAAAACAATATACATCGTATATTATTTTTCTTTCTTTTCTGTGTAAAACCATTTCGTACTTAACTTTTGTGCGCGATAGTACTTTGAGAACGAACGTAACGTGGACACAGCGCGGGAAACAAAGGTCGACTGACGAATTGACGAACCAATAGCGCACCAGTGTTGCCAACTCCTAGAAGTTTGAGTCCCGAGATTCAAAATCAAAAGTCGCTAGAAAGTCGCTATAACTGTCTGGGAAAGGTGCCAGAGGTCACTGGCGCTGTGAAACATTAAGATAGTTGAAGAAAAAATAAGAAATGTATTGGTAAGTAATTAGATTATAATTAAAATACGTATCGGCGCAATAACGTACAATATCTAACTTAATTAAATAATTATATTATTATCATTGTAATAATTACATAAATTATTTATTTGTTGTTTTAATCACAATTCGCTAAAAATACTAGATACAATGCAATCGCATTTTTATTAATAAATAAAATTCGGTATCAAATCTATATCACTTATTCATCGTCGTCACTTAATAAGTGAATAAGTGACGTCAAATAATTCTTCAGTCTCATGCTCATCTGATACAGCCGCAGTTGAAGTAGAGGGTTGAATGTCGTTCAAAAGCTGGTGTTGTAGTTCAACGTTTTTTGTTGCAAAGGAATAACTTTTGTTCGTTCCAATAAGTTGCAGCACTTCCGACGGTATTTCAAAAGATGCACAATCTTTATTTTGTTTTTTCAACTGATCTCTCAACAGAATTAACGCATTAATTGTTTTTAACGACATTTTATTGCGTTGTTTTGTTTTTAAAATATTCATAGAACTGAATACTCTTTCGACTTCAGCATTTGAGTGTGATAATGATAAAATAGCGATTGCTAATTGTGAAATCAAAGAGAAAGGATTTTCTCCTGTTGCATTTTTATACTGAAAAATCTCACTCCAAAATCGAACAGTGTTAGTAGTATTATCCCACATAATAAAGTTAATATTATGTCATTCTTGCAGCATACCATCTATACATTCGCCACTAAAACGTTCTTTGGCTACATCGGCTATTGCATTATTTTTATTCACTTTTACTGTTTCTTCAACACAACATTAATATTTTTTTCAGAATCGTAATGTTAGTCGGTAGTCTTTGCTGAATCTTCTTTATGAGTTTGACTAAATTCGATGCATCTTCTTTTTAAATAAATTTTATTTTCTTGAGACAAACTGGATTCGGACATTTTCTGTTCAAACGTCAAACTAAGGTACATACATTCGTTTGGAACTGGTGTTGTCAACAAATCAACAGTTGGGAAAATTATCTTTTTTCCGAGTGACTGCTTGAGACAGACTAGAGTATATAATAATTTTGTGGGGTCATTGTCTTCCCCTTCAAATGCTTTTACTGCTGTTTGTAAGTCTTTTAAAGTATGTTTTAGATAAAGCATGTAAAGTTGATTTTAGTCATCACGATACATTTTGTCCAAAAGATTAGTTGGGTAGCAATTATCATTACCCAAAATGAAAAATGGAGCTTTAGTTCTTCCCACTGCTCAAGAATCCTGCAAACAGTTGGTTCGATTGAGAGTCAACGGGTTGCGCAGACTTTCAAAATTTTTAGCGGCTGTTTTCTACAATTTATAATTTCATAAACCTTTTAATATTCTTCTTGTCTTTTAGGTGAAATAGAAAACCAATTATAGGTTTCCCGTACAAGAAACTATGTTTCTAGGTATGGTATTTACTGAGGCATGTGAAACGGCAAGTTGCAGGCAATGACTTACGCAGTGAATCAATATCAAACGTTTTAAGCCATGTTCTCGTTTGAGCTGTTCGACAAGACTGTTATTTATTCCCACCATGACAGAAGCATTATCTGTACCAATTCCTACCATATTCGCGATCGGGATCTTGAGACCTTTCAAGGAATTCACAAGAACAGCAGCTAGATTTTTGTATCTGCAATTTCTACTAAAGCAAGCTTGAGAAATGCTGATCTAATGGCTTGGTTTTTTTTACACTATAATATCGTATAACGATTCCCAGTGTTTTTGAAACTGAAACATTTGTAGATTCATCTATAAGTACACTGTATTTTTGGTGTCCTATATCTTCAACCAATAATTGTGTAAAATATGGAGCCAAAACTTCGGTTATTATGTTAGTACACTTTGTACGATGTAATTGCATATTTTTAGCGCCCCCATCACTGGAAAACACCTATTTACACAGTACGCCTAAGTGATCAACAGCTAAAATTGAACAATGTTCTGCAATAAATAAAGAAATAACACCTTCCGTTCTGCTTGATATTCTAACCATAGTTTTCGGGACAATTTTTACAGGTAAGGTGGTCTGTGTTTGTTTTTTAATTCTAATTTTTGTTTGTGTTTATAAGTTTTCGAATGTTTTCTAATATGACTCAATTTTGTATAAAACTTTGTTACACATATTTGACATCTTGCTTTAGATGAATCTCCTAAAACTGGTTTCAGCCATCCCTTAACCCTTAATTACTCGCACTAAGAAAATTACACAACTGCTCGCATGGGGTCACAGGTGACCCCAAATTTGTAAGCATAATATTTACTATTTATTAAACATATACGTAAATAAAACTTGTTTATTATTAAAGCCTTTTATTAAATATATTGTATTTAAAAAAATAACATGAACTTAATATCCAATTAAACAAAAACAAGCTAAATTATTTTTTTTACCATAAATTAACAATTTTTACTTATAGTGAGATCAAAGTTAAAACTTTAAAATATTTTTAGGAACTCTCTGAATCACTCTTATTACACTGTTGACAGTATATTTAAGAGTGATCATTGCACACAAACTTTGCGCATTTTGTGCATTTTATTGGTACTTTACGATCGTTTTTTCGTGGGCAGTTGTTGCAATGCCCACGTTTTGCAGTTGTTGGTGAGACGCGGTTTTCCAAGTCATGCACTTCCAAAAGTCGCCTTTTTACAATCTTAGGAGTTGCAGTGACTTCAAGTCGTCGTTTCTGGTGATTATGAACAAGTTCAACAGAAAATTGCCGCAAAAAATACGCCTCACGTGAGTACATGATTTGTTGGTATTTGCTCGATGTATAACGAGTGCATATATGCCTGAAACATTTATAAGATGGAAAAAAAATGGCTAACGGCCATCGTTTGGTTCGCCTTCCTACATTGAGTAATCATTGGTGTCCACTCCTCCTTTGGTACTGTTATAATATATTATTATTTCAGGTTTCTGCCTTTCATTTGAATCTGGGTCGATATGAGCTGAATGGTTCATGGAAAATAGTAATATAACAGCTTTATTCGGTTTTGGAACATACGAAACCATAGTTGCGGTTTTTTGAAAACAGAAAAGGGACCTGAATTGAGCTCTAGTTTTGTTTGGTAAAAAATTTGAGGTATATCGAGTTTGTTTTTTTGAGTGTTCCAACTAAAGTGAGCTTGTAGGGCGAATCCAATAATTCGTTTGTGAGTTTCACGCTCGTATACCAGTTGCCTGTGGTAATATTACGGTTACTCCTTTTTATCGGCTCTACAAGACGTTTTATTATGTCATTTGGGCTGTTTGAGACTTGGTAAGGACACGCAGGCTGTTTGCTAGAATAAACCTCAAAAGCTACCAATTAAAATGTTTTTGAGTCTACCAATGCCTGGTTTTTTATACCGTATTTATTTGGTTTGCTCGGAATGTAAACTTTGCCTTTGAAACGGCCACGGAACCAATCAATTGCTCGTCTATCGTAACATTTTCATCCGGCGAATAGGCTTCTTGAAATTTTGTTAGCAACACGTATAGCTGCTAAGTTATCAATTTGCAAACGTTCAGCTTGGGTTGTTTTGTCGTCAAATTTAAAGCATCTTAGTAAAAATAGAAAACGTTGATAGTTCATTGTCAGGCGAAACATCTCCACACCAGTTCCATCGGTGGTTCAGAAATCTTTAAAATTGAGATGTGAGGCCTCTGCAAGTATCCAGCTATGTATAATCCATTCGGATGGCTTACCCATGACGTTTAGTAGTGTTAACGGACGATGTGAGGTAGTCCCGGTGAATTGATATGAGGTAGTCCTAGTTTGTCCGGGAAAATACAATCTCCGAACTTCAATCTCTATAGGTAGTATCCCGCGCGCAGAGTGTAGTTAATGATTCTTGTCAGCGCATTGAAGAACGCCGGTTCAGCAAGTTTTATGGCGTCGGCCCTCAGTTGGTCAGGGCCTGGCGCTTTCTTATTCTTGAAAAGACGAAGAGCTCGCAGTACTTCTTCCATGTTGGTCTCCATTAGTGGTCGGTATGGCTTGAAGACCTAACGATTTTTGTGAGTGTCATTCACGTTTACTTCTTTGACTATTGCCGCGTCGACAAGTGTGTTGAGTGTATCTTTTTTCAGTCACATCTCCAGGCACATCAAGCAGATGCCGTTGCTTGGCCTTTAGTGAGCGTTGAATTTTTCACATTTTCGCATAGTTTTTTTTTCGGACCTGTCGATGATGATGTTCCATTGAGTCTCTTGGTATTCTTGTAGGGCTCGCTTTACAATGTTCTTAGCGGCGTTGTATATTTTACGTAATGTCTGCCCTCTTCGTGCATTTTTCGCTTTCCGCTTGTTTATATTGCGGTGTTGTATCATATATTCAATGTTCATCGACAGGTTCTTCTGCCGTTTCCTTCTCTAAGTGGTGCCATCTCATATAGTTCATATTCCATCTCATCTAGTACATCGGTTAGTATAATTTCTAATCGCTCGCCATATGAGTACGCCTCAGCATCAGTTTTTGGATCTGAGAGCGGTAGATTTGTTTTAATTAGATTTTGAAATTCAATGCGAAACTCTTTAAATTTAGTGATGTTTCTCATCGATCGCCCAAGTAATACGTGTACGTGCAACTCTATTTCGACCTCCGATTGCCATGGAATTCGATGAGAGAGTCAAGTTTATTAGTTCTATAGCTATACTCTGATGCTTCATGTGTTACCAATGCAAGATCGACTATTCCTTTTCTTCGGCGGGATGGCTGAAATGGCAGGACAGTATCTACCAGCTTTGCTGTTCTGTTGCAGATATCCCATTGTACTAATGCGTCTGCTGCTTCTGGTTGAGAGTACCCGAGTTGTTGCATTCTTGAATTCAGATCACCTAAGTTGATAGAGGTGGTATTATCTTCTAGTAATACTTCCCAATCTGCTTGGATTTTATTAAAATGTAGATGCGGATTTATAGTCCTCATACGATGATGCTGCCATCAATTGTCTCGAGTCTGATGGCTTTTCCTTCTATGCGCCGACCTGCCTCGTCCACACCCGGAATTATCGTAGTTTGTTTCCAGCGAAGGCCTTGTTTTATGTACTTTACAGTGACAAGATGAGTTGTTCTAGCTTCGCAGATTCTGTCGAAATCTGGTGTGCTGTACTAAGACCTACTGAAGTCTACTTTACATTCATTTATAAATAAAATATCCGGTCAATATTTGGTGGTTAGCTGCTTCAATTCAATATGTTTGTTTCGAATCCCTTAGATGTTAAATGTTAGATGTTAAAGGTTAATTCGTACAAAAAAAGGCATGTATTTGGAATTTTTTTGTGACGACACAGTTAAAATCTTTTTATTAAAACTAAAGGTACATTAAAATATAACATTCAAAGAATATTAGATAAAATTTTCACGAAGAAATATTAAAAAATACGGCAATGGCAGCAATTGTTCGGACGTATCTCTAAAAAAAATAGAATTGCAGTGCCCCTCATAACTTGGTACTGGATCATTTGAAATTAAAGTTAGATAATAATTTTCTCCAGGGTTTTTCGAAATTTCCATTTTTCTCTTTTTTGGAGCACTTTGAAGAGAAAAATGCGACATTTACGAAAAAAATCGGTTAATTTATAATTGTAAAATAAAAATTATTTCATATTCAAATTTGAAAAAAACTCTCCAGAGTTACCTCGTAAATGATGTACAGAATTAGTGTTCAAAATTTCAAAGGGATCGGTGCTATAGTTTTCAAGTTATGAGGGGCACCGATTTTGAAAACGTTAGTTGTGAGGAAAACGCTTTAAAAGTTTTAACATTAAAAAGTCTGGTATAAAACGTTCATAAGCAAATTTATCGACTTAACTCACACTGAATCGTCAATGCCAGGTCCATAAAGGATATTGCTATCATGAAATATGTCTAAAGCACTTTTTTGCTCCTGTCTACGATGAATCCTACCTTCTCTAGTATTTTTTTCAGCTTCCTGCTCTGCTCGACTTACACGTATGGGGTCAGTTGATTGCGCCCTGTCGTGAGCGCTTGATCTACTACTGATTCCCATGCCTTACATGAAGGTTAGTAAAGCAAAAGAACCTTCCTTGAAGACACTGACTGCTACATGAGCTGCAATTTCAACCATGGCAGAGGTTCCTTTCAAGTGCTTTGGAAAGATTTTCCAAATAAGTTGGTTCAAACTCTCATTGTTCTTCTGCGTGAAGCCTCCGACACATCGTTCCAGGAGGGCATTTTTGCTCAGATCTTCATATATAGATTTGATCGCATCTAAAACATCCTCGGGAAGAGCATTGTACGTGTATTTGAACGAATCCAATTCACCAGCAGCTGCAGCTTTTTGCCATTCGCACCAGAAGTCCGTGCTGGTTGGACATTTTTCATGCTATGGATTCTCGTCCGTCGAACTATAGTGAAAGAATGTTGCCCAAAGAGCATTCTTCACATTTCTCACATAATAAGAGTAACGTCTAATAGCCAAACCGTAGTATACCGTCAGTTTATCAATAATTTTGGCCGTAAACTTCCCTTTACCAGACAAACTTTTTCTTTTGATTTTTTTTCTAGCCTTAGTTTCAGTATCTACAGCAGTCTTGTTGACTAGTTCACGTAGACGAGTGCCCATTCTTTTTTGAACATGTCTTACACATTCTTCTTTTGCTATTGAAAAATCATCACCATAAGGTTTAGAATTCACTAACCCTGAGTAAGCTTTAGAGTCACTGTCACCGATATAGTTGCGATATCGCACACCATTCTTTACCGAGCGTTGAAACATGTTTTTTATCGCTTCGACCTTCATATTTCCAGCTGCACCAGTATCATTTGCCTGACAGTTTTCAGAATTCACATGAGCTTCATGCCACTCTTCGAATTCGGCAAAGTTTAATTTATGTTCCCAAATTTTACATTCATGGCAGTATGAACTTTTGACGAAAATATCAAGAACTTTACCTGTAAAGTAACCGATTAATAAGGTGACGCCGAATAAAGATGAGAAGCCTCTTTTTTTCCATGTTCCGTCCGTCACCTGATACAATGAGTTCGTCGGCATCTTCAGTTTTTTTCTCTTCGGCTGTTGCTGCTTTTTCTTCTTTTATAGCAGATAAAAAATTGTAGCACATACGCCACACTTCATCCTCTGTGGAGTCTGGTTTTTCGAGCCTATGTCAGATTGCTCATGTCGAAATTGCTAGCATTGCTTGTACTGTGTTACCGCGGTGTCTCGTATTTTGTGGCTCGCTGGCTCAAGATAAACTTGATGTCGTGGGCTACTCGCATGTTTGTTTCGCCAGGGGTTTTTATGATGATCACCCATTCCAGTTCTATTTTGTAAGAATATCTTTTTTAATTTCTTCTCCATTGCACTCTTCGGAACGAATACCATTAGCTATAAGTTTCTTTGCCGAGCGACGATCGTCTTTACAGCCATACGTGTAGGAATTATATTTTTCTTGGTTGTTATTGAACTATTTTTGTATGTTCTCGTGTGCTTCTTTGCTTTTCGGATTATATGTGATTTTCATGCTCTGTGGATTCGCACGTATTTCACAGTTCGACATTCGAACTATCTCGTTCACCGCTTTCCACTAGTTTTTGTCTGAGATCCATGCGTTGTACATGTGAATGGGGGATATCGCTTTGTGTATGTCTCATTCGCCGTTTTATTATCTATTATACGTGGGATTGAATCGATCACGATACTGGGTTTTGTACTATTTGCAACCGGTTGCACTAGCGCTGCATCAATGCATGTCGTATGTGTGTTTCGAACACGGCGACGTTTGATCGTCTTACTCTTGCTCGAGATTGAAACGGGATCGTCTGGTCGACTATCACGCTCTTCCGCGGTAGTGACTACGAGAACGCGTTACTAGTCTTTACGCTGGTTGCTTGCGATATTGATTTTGCTTGGTCACCTTCTTCTGATGGATGTTTTCTGTTTTCCCTTCTCTCAGCTCTCGAACCGGGCGTTGAGTTGTGTGATTCTTTCTGCATGTTTTTAGTCCTAATGCCTCGAGATTCATTATATCTCTTTTGATTCTCCTTATCAAGTTGCTGTTTTGTATGACTTATTCTTACAGCCGGAGTCCATAGTCCTTCGACTTGTTTCTTTGTCATAGGCTTTATGGCGTCGCTTCTGAAGTTGATTCGGTTCGTTTTCTTAGAATATCCATATACCGTTCTCTTGCGAATGAATTTGTGTGATCACTTGAACGAACAGCGGTCCTAAACATTCACACAATGGACCCTTACCTTGTTTGGGCTATATTTTATTTGCGAGATAATGCACATATTTCGTGCTAAGCTTTGCGGGACTATCTTTGACCTTCTTCAGTTCACTGCGAATGACAATCTTCACAGCATTCACTTGACTACACTCACACTTGTGGTTCATGAACATGGATTGATCGCCAATCCAATCAATAATCAATCACTTTGTCTTTATTTATTCACATATTTACAGAGAATATATAGTCCTAAACAGTTAACAAAATTTTTGTTTAAAGTTCTCACCAAAATTAAGAGCGTCGCATTAGTGCAATGATTTTTTGTTTATCGCAGTAACGCTTCGCCTTGCCAATCGGGATTACTCCACTCTGAGTTGACGCTACGGAGACAATGTTGTTGTCATTATATCTGACAAGGGTGATGTCGGACAATATATCTGTGCATTGGTGGTATGATCTTCTCGATGTCTTTTTCATTTCTTTTTGGTCCTTCAAAGGCGCTCCATCTACTCTGTTAGCTCTGATAGTACCTGTGCCATCATGACCTAATTTCTTTAGTTCCCCTAAAAGGGGTAAAGAAGTAAAACAAATTGTCCATATAGAGGTTCTAATAATTTTGCGGCAATTTCGACACTAAATCTAGTACTACACATGCGCCAATATCAAGCTCAGGGTGGGTATTTCCGGTACTGGCTCCTTGATATAGTTCGCCGTAGAATAAGGTAGCCAAGGCGAGTACAGATTGACCAATTTTTATAACCAAATTTGATTGGTTTTCCATGTATGTGTTGCTTAGCACCATGTTTTCTATAGTAAGGAATCATAGACTCATCAACACTCAAATTTTTATCTCCCGGGCAGTATTTCAGCCATCTTTGTTGTGCAGGTTTCAAAGAGGACGCACTTTAGCAAACTTGTCATTAGGAGATAGATTTTTATTGTCCGCTACATGAAAATATCGGAGCAGGCCTTCAAATCTATTTCTAGGCATGAGAGATGCGACTCCTTGAAAATTACAGTCAACAGTTTGTTCCCAGTACATCCGGTATCTCGCAACTATTGTATCTTGATAATAAAAAAAAATCCCAAGTAAATGCTTTATTTCTACCGTAGTAACTTTGAAACCATGTTTCCCTTTGTGATTTGCGTTTTTTTCAGTTTCTAAACGCAATTGTTCGATAATTTTGTCATTATAAAACATTTCAAAAAACTGTACTGGATTTTCCACATCTTCAAGAAAGTCTGGAGGATATTCTTCCTTTTATGATTTTTCAGAAATATCTACAGACCTCCATTTTCTTGTTACATCAGCACGCTTTTTTTTGAAGGAGGGGGTGCCATGACAATGTACTTGCCACCGGTTCGACTACCTGGTTGAATTGAAGATCATCTACCGCGTCTATTCCATTTTGTGTTGAAACGTTGGCCCCGAGTTCGCTTCAGCTAGTAGGTGCCTTTTAGACAAACAATTTATTTTGCCAGAGTCTTCGTCACCACTATCTTCATCACTTTTATCGCCGTCAAGGGGGGGGGTTTTGTAGATGTCTGCTGCCAGAACATCATCGTCATCTTCTAGTTGCGATATAATTTCATTTACAGACAATCTGGAATGAAATAAAAGAAAATTCTTCATAAAAAACAACATTATACCGAAGAAAATACTTTACTTAGTACTTAGTAGTTATTATCCTACTCCTCCAATAATGGAACAATACGTAAATTACTTCAGATCTCACTAACTTTGTAATATTCCCAATTAGTATATTTATGTTTTCACTCGATGAGGTCCTTTCACTTTCCACTTTCTAAACACATATTAGAATGTTAGAATGACCATATCTGTCCGGCTGCTTTCTTTGCCTAGAGGAACCATTTCTTTTAACACTCACAACACTTTCCACACTGTCATCAGAAGAATTATCTGGTAGATAAGTCTCATCATTATCGTAAAAAGTTTCACTTCCTGATTCATATGATGTGTCTCCCACTGAATCCTCAATGGATTGTGATTGTTCATTTTCCTCAATCTGAACTACACTTCCTGTTTGTTTGATATTTTCCATAATGATCACATCACGGCTTGTTGCGATATCCTTAGTGCTTGGATTATAGACTCGATAACCTTTTACATCTTCTGGAAAACCAACTAGAATCCCTTTTTATTCCATTTGAGGCGCTTCTCTTTTGGAATGTGCATCATCACTACACTTCCAAATACTTTTAAGTGGCTAATATCTGGCTTTACTCCATTCCACATCTCAAAAGGTGTTCCATTCACATTTGCCTCCACTATCCTATTTTATAAGTATACAGCAGTATTGGCTGCTTCAGCCCAAAAGCTTTCATCCATTTCAGCATCGAAGAGCAGATATCTTGCCTTTTCCACCACAGTACCATTAAATCTCTCTGCCAAGCCGTTCTGTTCTGGTTTGTATGGATTGCTTTTCTGATGAACTGTTCCTGCTTTATTTAAATAATTATCAAACTCTTTATTTACAAATTCTTTCCCATCGTCGCTTCTAAAAATCTTAATTTTTCTGGTTAATTTATTCTCCATCTAAGCTTTGTATCTTTGAAAACATTCAAAAGCTTCATTTTTATTCTCCAAAAAATAAATGTAGGTGTAGCGACTATAGTCATCAATAAATAAGATAAAATATCTGGAACCACCAAGTGACACATTCTTGAATGGCCCACATATATCCGTATGTATTATCTGCAGGAGATCATCACTTCTATTTCCATTTCGTAGAAAGGATAAACGGTTTTGTTTCCCTTCGCAACGCACTATACATGACGACTTCGATATTTCTGCCTTTCTGTCAAGTATAAGACCTTCCACAGTTTCCTGCATTGTACTTAAATAGTTATTGTTGACATGACCAAGCCTACGATGCCAAATTTCGCTGGAGGTCACTACTGCAGCCAGTTGCCTTTCAGGCATTCTTAACTTGTAAATTCCATTTAATAAGCAAGCTGTAGCAACTAGCTCACTACGCTTATTAAATATTTGACAGCCATCATCTTTAAACAGGACCTTGTTGCCTTTTGCGATCAATTGACTTACAGAGATAAGATTCTTGGTCAAACTAGGAACACATAATACTCTTCAACGACCACATCATACTCACAGTTATCTGTCAATGTTGTTAATCTCACATCACCGGAGCACTTGACAGGCACTTTTTCTTTGTTCGCAACAATAATTTCTTTGACTGTATAATTGTTCGACACATTTGTAATCCAATGTTCATTCGCTGTTAAATGGCCACTAGCACCTGAATCAATATACCAATCACTCTTGGAAAAACCACCATTTAGGAACACGGCACTGAACGCATTTGTTTGGTTACGTTCACTGGATTTGTTATTTGATGAATCTTTTTTTTGAATTCTTAGGACATTGATTACGATAGTGTCCCGTTTGTTTACATTTTTAACATTTGATTACTTTCTGTTTTGACATTGACGTTGACGTTGACGTCTGAGTTCTGGTTCCGGTATTGCCGCCATATTTTTTTCGATAACTCGCAAATGCCCCGCTAGCGTCGCCACTGTCTTCCTCCAAGTCCATCAATTTTGTTATAATGGCGTCGGCCGTTATATTAATACCAGAATGTTCTATGGCCATAATCATTGGCGAATATTTTTCAGATAATCCAGCTAAAAGCAGTGATTCTACCCACTCATCATTAATATGAAAGCCCGATCCACTTAATTTTTGACTCGTTTCTATGATCTGAGTTACGTACGTCGTTATAGATGTACAATTTTCAACACGAATTGATATCAAAGTTCGCAACAAGCTGATCCTTCTTGTAAATCCTGAATCATCGAATAAATGCTTTAATTTTTCCCATAGTTCCTTTGTATTTTCGACATCCTTGATATGTATATATAGTGACGAGTCAATCGTTAGAATCAATTTTGCCTTGGTTTTCGTATCAGCTGCGGCTTCGACTGGATTCGTAACTTTGATGCAGTCCGAAGTTCCTTCCAGTACTAGAAAATTCTCCGCGGCGAAAGGCCACTCCTGATAGTTCTCGCGACCTTTCAATTTAGGCACGCTCACAACGTAATTCGAACTCATTTTCACCGGCACAGTGTATTCTCAGTCCACACAAACTTATACAGCACTAACTTACAAGTTCTTAATGAGAATAAAACCGTAATTCTGGGCCTATAACCTATAATAAAACAAGCTCGTTGTGATTCAAATGAGAACTGACATTTATATAATTTTAAAATGCTACAGATAACATATACATAGTTTTTCACATCAGTGACAACAGATGTCGCTAGCGATGTTTAATGTTGATTATTTAGATATAAATTTCAACACTAGAGAACATGAGGTTGGTGTATAAAATAAACTAGGATGAAGGAGAGTTATTTATTTTGCTCGGTGATAACGATAGAGGATATCATTAAGAAGTACTGTATTGCATAATCGCACTATAAGTGCCGCCTGCTTTACGGTTTTAAACTTACTCTTTCTACAATAAAATAAAAATCGATTATTTTATTTTATCATTTCACCCCACTAGTTTTATTCTTATAAAAACGATGGCGCCTTATAGAGCATGTATGGTGAATAGAGGAGAAGGTCGTAATATGGCCCCCCATTTAGTTTTCCAAAAATAATAAAAAAAATTGACGATATTTTTAGAGTCAGTTCATATCAAAAGATATCTTACTTAATTGGGTAATAGGAATTATGTTTCAAATAAAAACAAAGGTAACAGTTTTCACACATTTTAATATTTTGAAATTATTCTAAAAGTAAACAAAAAGGAAACGTGTGGTAAATATGGCCCCTTGGGGGCCATATTAAATATATGAAAATTAGCGACAGAAGTCGCAGACATAATAATCGCCTTCTGCTCCAGCACAATCATTATGTGCCCACATATCACAGCTTTGACACTTTATCCATATTTCCCCTCTAGTGTCATTAGAAAATTGGGCATTACAAAAAATACACTCTGTGTCGCTAGTGTTGGGATATTGAGGTAAAGGAACATCGTCTCCAGAGGAAGAATCATTGCCATCAAATTGTTGGTCATCATCATCTTCACTGTCTGTGAACTCATTTCTTTGAGTGCCACGTTGTGTTGCAGTTCGACCACTGCCGCGTCCTCTGGCGTGTCCTCTGGCGCGTCCTCTGGCGCGTCCTCTGCCATGTCCGCGACCACGCCCTCGACCACCCTTAAACCACGTCTTCGTTTTACGTCCTCAGATCTTTGTATTTGATCCTCAAGTTGTCTTTATAAGGCGACGACGTGATGACTGACGCAGTTCCAGCCTTCCTTCCTCGATTAGACGTCATTTTTAGTAGAAAGCAGGAAGTATGTCCGCTGGCAAGATAGCTCTAGATCTAATTGATGACGGCCCCGGCTGAGAGTCTGACGGATTTGGCTGACTTGACGGTGCCGGTGTTTCATGTGCTAAAGTACTCGCAATGACTGACAATGAATCAACTAACGGAGACATCGACACTTGTTCCAATGGTGGCAGTGGATGATTGGCAGATGGTGATAGATTCGGCTGACTTGGCGTCACATGTGCTGCCTTTATCTGAATACTTCGATCGTCTGATGCTCGATCAATTGTTGCAGAGACTGGCGCTTGATTTATAATTGTTCGCAGTGGTTGAGTGACGGGTGCTGATAGATTAGGCTGACTTGGCGACACAGGTGCTTCGTGTGCCAAAATACCCGCAGAGGCTGACGTTGGATCAACCAAAGGAGATACTGACACTTGTCCCAATGGTGGCAGTGAAAGATTCGCCTGACTTGTGTGTGCTTCATTTAACAAAATACTGGGAGAACCTGGCGAATCATTAACTGTTGGAGATACTGGCGCTTGATCCATTGGTGTCAGTGGATTATTGGTAGATGGTGACCGACATGACAGCTCTTCAGCCAGAAAATCTGCATCGCTAAACACATGTCGATTAAACGGAAAGATTCCTGTGATTCTGAATCCGTTGACTGCCAATTCTCCAGTTGTGCATTTCAAATAAGCCTTCCCCAACAGCTCTGCGATGTCATATGGCTTGAGAATTCTGTTTGAATGTAACATGAACTGCCGAATCTCGTTACTGTAATGGGTTTTTAGTGCACCCATGAATGTCCGGTCCAGTGGCTGCAGTTTGTGGGTTGTGTGAGGAGGCAGGCATATGATCGTTACGTGTCTTTCACGAGCAAGCGTTAAGATTTCAATATTACGAGTGTGAGTGTAATGGCCATCAGGACGAGAAGAACTGGAGACTGTTCTGTTGGATTTGTCTTTTCAAGAAGTGCTTAAACCATTCTGTAAACAGATGTGCTTGTATCCAACCAGACGGGTGGACTTTTCCTATCGCACCAGGAGGAGCTCCTTTCATCAACTGATCAGAATAATTTTTTCTTGGAAATATGAGCATGGGCGGTATGTAGGATCCTCCAGCACTCATGCAACAAACCAATGTCACTAATGATCCTCGCTCTGCTGCTGTCAAGGCCCCGATTTGCCGCTTACCCTTTTTACCAATCACAGCAGGTATTTTCGACTGCACTATGGTGAGCCCCGTTTCATCCACATTAAAAATTCGATCTGCAGGGTAATGTTTTTTTGAGTATTCAGCTTCCAGTATGTCGAAAAATTCATTAATGGCCGCGCGATTAAAGCCTTGCACTCGGGCATATGAAGTGCCCGTTGGTTTTCTGATAGACAATTCATTTTTATGTCTGTTTAAAAAGTGATCTAACCATGCTCGACCAGCTACTTCTTTTATGAATGGGTTTGGAATTTCATTCCTCGTCGCTAATTGGTAAGCCATCCGTCTAACATCCATAAGTGTTAAGCCGTAATATTTGCTTTCCATGAACAACAAATATTCCACAAGTTCTTTTTCTATTTCAGGTGGTAGAACACACTTTCTGCCTAATGGTCTGTGCACTACTGAATCTAAAGACTCCCCTGTACATTTTGCCAGTCTGCTTAACGTCGTTCTAGGAACAGAAAACATCTTGACAGCCTTCTTGTAGCCCATAGCCTTAGTTTGCACTGCTTGAACAGCCAGTTTCATTTTTTCGGGATCCCATTGTCTCTTTCTTTTTGGTTTCGGAGAAATATTAATTCGCGGCATCTGAAACCAATAAAATACGTTTATATATGCACATTGTGATATTTTTTATTAAAATGTCACCATTCATATATGGCCCGGGGCCATAGTACCAGCAATATTAGGGGGCCATATTAAAAGCAAGCGCTTATTATAAACAATGAACGACAATCTCAAAAACAATACAAATATTTAGATTTTACCTTCGAAATATTAAAGATGGGTTACTATCCTCTCTCCTCAATGCAAACAGAGCACACAAAACACGGTTTTAGCTAACGTTTATTAGATTTATTGCAGGAGAAAATTCTTTTGAAACAACGTGTGACAAACACCTTTAACAAATGTCAAACTACGAGCACAGCAGCGCTCTCGGTTGGCTTGAAATTTGCGGTAGCATGTATTCGTCTTCATAAATGTAGTAATTCATAGATGGCGCTTCCCGATGTTGAGATACGATGGGGGGCCATATAACCAACGGGGGCCATATTACGATCTTCTCCTCTACAGATTTGACTGTCAAAAGTTTAAACATTTGCTTTTTCTGAATCCTCAATTACAAAGTGTTTCTCTTCTATTTTTTGATACCAAGCAAGGGATGACTGTTTCAAGCCATAAACAGCCTTTTTAAATTTCAAAACCTTATTTGAATTATTTTTGCATAAATATGTTCTCCTTTAAGTAACCATTAAGAAAGGCTGTTGTGATGTCTAAGTGAGTAATATTCATGTCTAATTGTACACTCAAAGCAAACAATTAACGCAGTGTGGAATGTTCAATGATAGGGGAAAAAGTTTCTTGGTAGTAAATATCGGCCTTCTGCGTAAACCCTTTGGCCACAAGTCTTGCACGGTATCTCACTTTATTGTCAAAGTCAAACTTTTTTCTTAATACTCTGCACTACACTCGTATTGTTAGGAGTATCAACAATTTCGCACATTTGTTTGTCTTGGACTGACTGCAGATCCTTTGCAACAGTGGTTGCAGGCGATGGCAAAAGAGCTGTTTCTCTGCACCGCTGATGGCTTCTCCATATGACAGTCCGTCTTCTCCTGTAGCTGTAGCATAAGTGTTAGCGAAGCCGTGCCTATCAGGTTTCCTTATTTGCCTCTTTTATTTTTACTGGGGCAAGTATATTGGACCCTTCTTGTTGTATTTCCGGAGTTTTTTCTACCTTTGTGGTGCTGCTCTAGCCTGTAAAATGTTCCAGCTTTTTTCACATACTTCAGAGTACCTAATACCTAATCAGAATATTTAGGTATCAAAGGTGACTGTATATTTTAACCTTTGATATCTTGGTACTCTGATTCACTCGAACTTAACTTATTCAGGCGTTCTAATTTCAGTAGTGATTCGTCACCTGACTCCCCTACTGAATCTGTGCTTTCTATAGAAATAGTGACTATCTTGACGCTTTTGCTGTTCTTGTATGATGTTGATAAGAAACCAGCAAGAACCGGTAAGAACCCTATACACTTTGATGTCACAAAAACCAACAAATATATGTTTTTTTAATTGTCTATCCAATTTCATCCTTTTTTTCTTTGGGTATTTGAACCATCATTTGACTTCCAAAAATACGTTAATGTTGTAATTCTGGTTTTCTGCCAAACCACATTTCGAATGGAGTCTTTTCAATACCTGAAGCTACCGATCTTTTTTAATTAAAAAAAAGCTGCAATATTGACAGCTTTTGCCTGTAACTTTTTTCCAAATCAACTTCCAAAATTAAGCATCTCGCTCTCTTCACAATGGTCCGGTTTGATTTCTATCTGAGTCCATTCTGTTATGTTGTGTAGGAATTCGTTTTTTGGTGTATAATGCCTTCAGACTATAACTTTTCAATTCCTATGTCCAAGTTGATAAAAAAATATTTTTATTTTTTACATAAAATAGCTTAGCTACATTTGGATATAATAAAAAAAGTGTAAAAAATAAGTAAACCACTCCTATATTTTTTAAGGGGGGTCACCTGCAGGTGACACTGGGCATTGTACTAAAGTTAATACTTTGAAGGACACACAATTTTTACCACTCTTTGCTAGGAATAAAGCCTCAGATTTATAATAATATTTGTTACATATATGAAAAAATATAAAAAAAATATTTATTGTGAAAGCCGTACCAACACTTTAAAGGCAAACCGATATTGCATTTGGTACACATTTTTCTAGTGCGTTGGTGACAGTATCCTCATCTTCGTTGAGAACAGTCGACTCCCGAGTGATCGTCCACACTTCCTGCGGTCCTTACTGCGGCAGGTACTGTTATCTGCACAGGAACGCTACAAGCAGAATTACGGGACGCAGGCTTGCCATATTTTTGTAGGTAAACAGTTACTACATTTTGCTGGAAATCGCAATAGGTCCAGTTGTTTTCTGACTGTCTTTTGATCAGCCATGCATTTTGACAAGCTGCATCTAGGCCAAAAGCAAAGAGAGGGAACCATCACTGTTTGCCGCGAAGAGCTACCCTCATGGAGTCGACGTTTTCGTCAAAGTAGTCTACCCCACTCATGTACTTATTGTACATTTTGATGACGGCTGGGCAATCAATTTGAATTTTTGCTCGTTTTTTATCCACAAATTTAATTCGATCCACTTTTGTGATAGGATCCAATTCGTGGCAATTGGATGCAATCGTGACGATACTATTGTAATGCCACTTAGCTGCAATAATTTCCTTAGAATCTTTATGACATAGCTTACCTCTTGGCTCTTTTTTCATGTCCTTTGAGTTTGGCAAATTGCAATTCTCTAAACGGTTTTTCCGAACAGTACCCGTACCCCCAACATTTTGCTCTTGCAATTATTTGAGCAAAGGCAAACCAGTAAAAAACCAAAGTATGAGTTGTACGGTCCTAACGCTTGTGGTATTCTTGAATGGATTGAAGTTCTAAAATAACAGCAGCTTCTAGGCCCAAGTCGGACTGCATCTTGAGGCCAGGGCCGGACGCGCCCTGATATGGCTCACAATTTACTCAATATCCATGACGCGTTGCAGCTAACCAGAGCTTGTAACCGAACCTTATTGGTTTTCCGTTGATATGTTGTTTGGTACCGTGTCTTTCAAACTATGGTACTATAATTTCGTCAATGGAAATGTGTGAAGAACCTGCTTTTTTGAAATGTGTAGTGAAATTTACATTCAGTTTTGTGAATTCTCGAACTTTAGCAAATTTGTCGTTAGGCGGCAAGGATATACTGTCGGAAAGATGTAGATATTGCTGAATGTCGAAAAATCTATCTCGCCTTATTCTAGATGCTACTAGGTCATTGTGCATGTCACTTTTTACTTCCCATAACATTCTCATATACTTTGGAGTCAAATATCCAGTAAGTAGCAGTATCGCAATGTACACTATAATTTTATCACAAGTTACGTTCAGTATGCGATTTCTCTGTAAAGCGTTCAAATTCGAAGATGAAGAATATTAGCTTCGTTTTCATCTCCACTGTTTTCGTCAATCACCACACCATCATCAGAAGAAAATAAAATAATATCACCTTGATCTTCCTCAGCCAGTAACTCGGCAATCTCATCTAACGTCAACCTGTAATACGTAAACAAGCTAAAATAATATCAGCACATAGTGATAAAAGTAAATGTAAACAAAAATTTTGTTATTACTAAGAATGAATTCAGAGCAGTAGAATTATTATTATTAAAACACGTTGAACCAGTTCAAGTCTTAGTGACAACTAACTTTATTTTTCTAATATGTACAAGAATTAAATAACATACAGCCAATCATTAGTTTCATTTATGCCACTACCAGATGGCGCCGTAAGTATGTTTCATTTGATGTATTAAATAATTTCAACACCCCCACTACATCAAATAAAACATATATAATTACATTTCAACAAGACCCAATCCTTTTACACAATTATAATGTTTAGCTGGACCAAGAGCCTTAGTTAACATATCAGCTGGCATCTCATTTGTTTGCAAATATTTTAAAATAACAATTTTATCTTTTACAGCATCTTTTACAAAATGATATTTGATATCTATGTGTTTGCTCTTTCTATTTAAACTATAATTAGTTGCCAGCTTTTGAGCACTTTGGCTATCATTACACAAAACTATAGGATAAATGTGATTAGTAATTTTAAAGTTGCAAAGTTCTGAGGTACATGGCTTCTTTACAAGCTTCCGCTATTGACATATACTTAGCTTCCATGCTTGAAAGGGCCACAGTCCTCTGCTTCATACTCTCCCAAGAAACAGCTGCCCCGGACATAACAAAACAGTAACCTGTATATGATTTACGATCAATGCAATTGCTTGCCCAATCAGCATCTACATAACCATTCAGTTCAGCTGTCCCTTTTACAAATTTTAAACAAAAATGTTTGGTTCGATTCAAATATCTAAGAATGCGCTTAGCATATCCCCAGTGAAATATATTATAACATTTACAAAATTGACTCAAAAAACGAATACTATAGGCTATGTCAGGTCGTGTCAACACTGACAAATACATTAAGCTACCAATAAGTTGTTGATATGGGATTTCGCTATCACAAACATCACCTTTCTCTAACTTTAATTTATATTCCATTGGTGTATTAGCTTCTTTGCTATATAACATATTGAACTTATCTAACAATTGATTTACTTAATGCTCCTGATCCAAAGTAACAACATTTAAATTTTTATCAATTTTTACTCTCATACCTAAACATTGTTGTACTTCTCCTAAATTTTTAATATTAAATTTAGCACACAACACAGAAATTAAATTATCAGTCTCCACCTTTTCGTTTGAGAATACAAAGAAATCATCAACATACAAGGCTATGATAATTTTAACATTATTCTTAAATTTTGTAAATACACATGACTCTAGATAGCTTTTAGTAAATCCCAATTCACTTAAACAATTATCAACCTTTTCATACCATGATCTGGCGGACTGTTTCAAGCCATATATAGCTTTATTTAATTTAACAATGTTATTACCAGTTTTATTATTTAAATACATACATGGTGAAGCCATATATATGTCCTCTTTGATATCACCGTTTAAGAAGGCAGTTTTAACATCTAGATGTGTAATATTTAAGTCTAACTGTACAGACAAGGCAAACAACATTCTAAGACTAGAGTGACGCACCACCGGTGAAAATGTCTCATCATAATCTACACCTGGTTTTTGAGTAAACCCTTTTGCCACAAGACGAGCTCTATAACGTACAATGTTATCACTTTCTAATTTCGTTTTGAACACCCACTTGCACTGTATTATTGTTTTATCAGACGGCACTTTGTCCACCTCAGTCCACGCATTATTTTCTTTAAACGCTTCGAGTTCTTCATTCATAGCTGCAATCCATTTGTCTCTAAATGAACGCTGAAGAGCCTCTTGAACAGTGACTGGATCATTCAGCTTCTCATTCGATGAAGTGCATAAATTCGAATATCCAAAACGTTCTGGGGGTCGTCTCACTCTTTTATTTATTTCTTGTTGTTTCTCTTGCTTAGCTTCCTGTAATGTAGAATCCAAATCAGTTTCAACATCCTCATACTCAGATTCTAGAGAAGTATCTGGGTTGACTAGTTCATTATTCGTCTCATCGGAACTTTTGACATCACAGTCAACATCTGGTATCGGGAGGAAGTCCCCCACTGAAACTGATACGTAGTTATCATTCATAACTTTCTTTTCTAAATTTTCTTGAATAATGACATCTTTACTTATAACAACTGATCTTTTATCTGGGTCATATATTCGATAACCTTTGATATTTTCTGCATAACCGACCAGTATGTGTAGTTTAGACTTTGTATCCCATTTGAGCCGCCTCTCCTTTGGAATATGCATCATTACCTGGCTTCCGAAAATTCTTATATGACTCAGGTCTGGTTTTTTATTTGTCCAGAGCTCAAATGGCGTCCTGTTATTTAATCCTGTTGCCACTGACCTATTCCTGAGGTGAACTGCTGTATTTACTGCCTCAGCCCAAAACTTTTGTCTAGTCTTGCATCAAATAACATGCATCGAGCCCTCTCAACAATAGTCCGATTCATCCTTTCACTCACAGCATTTTGTTCCGGAGCATATGTGTTAGTTTTTTGATGAATTATACCAGCATCAGTCAAGTAGCCTTCAAATTCATTACTGCAAAATTCTAGACCATTATCTGTTCTAAATATTTTAATCTTTTTATTCTGTTGGTTTTCTACCAAAGATTTAAATTCTTTAAAATACTTAAATGCTTGATTCTTAGCTTTTAGAAAATACACAAATGCCATACGGGGATAGTCATCAACAAGAATGAGGTAATACCTGCATCTACCAATTGAAGTAGTCTCCATCGGGCCACACAGATCAGCATGAACAGTATGCAATGTCTCAGTACTTCGGGTACCTACGTGGTTGAAAGGCAATCTTGATTGCTTTCCTTCGCAACAAACAACACACGTACTTTTTTTAATAACAGCTTTGTCCTTGTAATCCATACCCGTAACTGCACCATCCTTCATTTTATTCAAGTCATTGCTGTTCAGGTGACCTAATCTTCTGTGCCACACTTCACTACTGACAGCAGATGGCGATGTAAACAAACAATGTCGATTTTCTGTGTTCACTTTGTACATACCATCAATCAATTCAGCCACAGCGACCAATTCTCCTTTCTTGTTATAAATGTAGCCACCATTCTTTGTAAAGTTTACGCTGTTACCATTCTGAATGAGCTTACTGACCGATATCAAGTTCGTAGCTAGGTTAGGTACACACAGCACGTCGTTAATTGTAACTTGGTATTTATTTCTGGGAGTAATGGTCACGATGTCAACACTTTCCGAGTATAACACTGGCATAGCACACCGATTAGCAGCTATAATCTCCTTAATACTCGTTTCGTTGGATCTATTTCGGACATTGTTTACTTCATTTGTCATATGTATACTGGCTCCGGAATCCAAATACCAATCATTTTTACTAAAGTTTCCGCTCAGAAACACAGCTGAAAAAGCGTTAGTATTCTTTACTTTCGTATTCTGCTCTTGAGTACATTGATTTTTGTAATGTCCGACCTGTTTACAACGATAGCACTTGATTATTTTTCGTTTGTTATTGTTGACAACATTGACATTTCTGACATATGACGTTTCGCCATCTTTGTTCGAGTTGCTAGGTTTATGGTTTCGTTCGTTTCGTTCTATTTGGCTAAAGTGATGCCCTCTGGTGAACAATGCATTATTTGTGTCACAATCATTTCCGGCCATGTCAATCAACTTCGATTTGACTACATCCGCCGTTATGGCGATCCCCGAATGTTCGATCGCCATGATCATGTGGAAATATTTATCCGGCAATCCCGCCAACATCAAACAGCCAATCCACTCATCATTTACATTAAATCCCGTGCCTGATAGCTTCTATCCGGTTTCGATAATTTGAGTCACGTAGCTTATCATTGAGTCACAATTTTCAAGACGTATGGATATTAAATTTCTTAATAGGGTTATTCTTCTTGAGAACCCAGAGTCATCGAACATTTGCTTCAATTTAATCCACAAATCTTTTGTATTTCTAGCATCTTTAATGTGTACGTTTAATGAGGGATCAATGGTTAGAACTAATTTGGCTTTCGTTACAAGATCATCCGCGGCTACCTTAGCACTTTCGGTCTTGATGCAATCCAGTTTGCCCTCGAGTACAAGTAAATTCTCCGCTGCAAACGCCCACTCGTTATAATTTTCGCGGCCCTTCAACTTCGGCACACTGGTTATATAAGAGTTCACAGCCATTCCTATTAGTCCAACACAAAATACTGGCACAAAATTACAGACTTGGAAACATTTCTGGGCCCATAACCTATTAAAACACGTTGAACCAGTTCAAGTCTTAGTGACAACTAACTTTATTTTTCTAATATGTACAAAAATGAAATAGACATACAGCCAATCATTAGTTTCATTTATGCCACTACCAGATGGCGCCGTAAGTATGTTTCATTTGATGTATTAAATAATTTCAAAATTATATTGCCCAGCGTCACCCACGTGTGCCACGGTAGGTTTCCAACGTTGTAACAGTGATATTATAAGTCATTCTTATTGTACAATACATTTGTATTATAGCTTACGTATTCATTTATTAGATGTAATAGGAAAAAATACAATCTTACGGTTTGGACATTTTTATTTCACTTTATGTCGCAAGAAATTACACAAACTCAAACTGCTCTAACAGCACGCGAAACAAAAGAATGAATTTGACAAATGACATAATGCTTAGTGTTGCCAGAAAAAAATAATGAATAGTGTTACTAATTTTTGTTATAGTAATGGTAGGATTTTAAAATAAAGTTTGTGTAGTAAAAAAAATATTTCAGTTTCTATCAGCTAAAGTGACACTAGGAATTCAAGAGTTAATTACAGTATATAAGGGACTGCTGTAGAACTTAGTTTTAGTTATTTTGGGTCCCTGTATTATTTTGTGTCTAGATCTGCCTTTATAGTTTTTATATTCATGTATACAGATATCAAAAAAATTGGTGAAGCTACTTAGTACACATTGCTTAATATTTAGTAAAAAGTTGTTCTCAACTCTTATTTTTTTAATATTGTTCTTGTATAATAAAAAGTGGTTTGTATAAATTTTTATACGTAAACCCCACGTTATAATACCGTAGTTAATGATACTTTTAAATAGTGAATGATGCAGCATTTTTAGTACTCTACGTTCCATAAAAAAACTTAGTTTATATACAAGAAATTGAAAACATTTAACCTTTTTAACGATCTCTTGGACGTGTACATTAGGATGGACCACGACATTATGAAAAAAAATAAATATTTTAAGGTTCAAATTTCTAATAGTGCGGGATTGGTGCCTTATACTAAAGTAAAACTACATGTTATTTTTCATTAAATTTAATGAACGCCTTCAGCCTCCGCAGTGACCTCAAAATTAAAAAAAAAAATGGTTAAAAGTTAAGAAGTTTTAAGGCGAAACAGTGTGCTTAATTTAGTGGTAATTAATTACAAAAAAATTAAAAAATCTCATTTTAGACATTTATTAAAATACTCCAATAAAAAAACATGCAAATTTTAAGAACGACTTAAAGATATGCATATATATTATTAGTTTGTTTTAAAATCCCTTATTTTCAAATTTAGGCATCATATTCTGTGATTCTAACTTGGCTCTTATGTCACCTATTCGCGCCTTTTGCCGAAAACTTTGTAACTTAGAGCCTCTTGATAGATTTTAACAGGTTTTTTACATTTTAAATGATATGCTTTCAACATTTGAATGATCCTTGTTTGAGTCACTGTCGGAATAGATGTAGTTTACCATATATTTTCCATGATGTCACTGTATCTGCTATCTCCGCAAAAATTGGTTCTTTTGCACTTTCTAATTGTAATTTCAGATCTACTCGCGTCCATTTTTAGTACTTCATTACATCTTCGTAAGTAGGTAGAACGTTTCTGTTTTTCTCCTTAACCAAAAGGTATCCAAATTGGAAGACTTGAATCCTAAGTGTAACATCCCATCGGCACATAATTCTAGCAGATTCTCTTTGTGCTTAGTTGACAAATTAACCTCATTTATAGCTGCATTTAAAAACGAATTTAAGATCCACCTCTGTCCAATGTTCTCTGATATCTCTTGCACTGAGAAGTAATGACACAATTCTTCTTTCAAATTATCTAACACTATTTTCATACCAGGTATATATGCCTTGATGTTTATCTCACATCCGACTTCTTCAGTAAAAGATTGTGTCACCGAAAATGAATCGAAGTTATTTTGATTTATAGACGACGACTACAAGTCAATTTTTTTTTTTGTGAAGCCATGTATTTTGTCTTTTGCAGTGATGACATTTTCATTTCGCCCTTGAAGACTTTTATTTAAGAAATTTAAATGCTCAAATAAGTCAGAAATAAAAGCTAATTTCAAAAGAAATTCCGGATCGCAAATGAATTCAAAGTATTCTGACTTGGCCTGCTGTAAATATATTAAAAGTTCAGCATGAAGTTCCATAACTCTGGCCAGTACTTTACCTTTTGACAACCACCTAACCTCTGTATGGTAAAGTACATTTTGGTGGAGTGCCCCCATATCTTCACAAATAATCTGAAACAATCGTGTCTGCAACGCTTTTCCTTTAATAGAATTTACAATCTTTATAATAATATTTAGAACTTGGCTGTATTACTGTGGTAAGGTTTTGGCCGCAAGGGCTTGGCAATGGAGAAAGCAATGCACCCAACAAGCGTTTGGCATCTGTTCTTTCAGCCTAGCAATAAATCCACTCTTCACACCAGTCATCGCTTTTGCTCCGTTGCTACAAATAGCGATGCATTTATTTGCCCAATCAATATTCATATTTGGCGTAGCTTCAAGAAACATGTTATGCAAGCACTGACCTTTAGTATTTGTGGTAAGCGCTCTGCAAAATAATATTTTTTCCATTAATTTATCATTGGATTCAAAACGCACAAAAGGTACAAACTGCGCACAACCCGCAATATCCGTGGATTCGTCAAATTGCAAAGATACAAAAGTACTTTCCTTTATTTTTTCTATGACTTGATCACGAACGTCAGTGGCCATATCGCTTATCCTGCGTTGAATGGTATTGTCAGAGAGATGTATACTTTTGAGTTTCGACCTCTTGTTTCCCAAACATAATCTCTGCTATATTCTAAAGCCGCTGGTAAAATCAAATTTTCGGCAATAGTGTGAGGTTTTCCAGCTTTAGCCACACGAAAAGCTACTTGATAACTAGCAAGCAACGCTTTCTCATTTAGGTTGGACATTTGTACTATACCAGTTTTTTGATGCAGAAGAGCTTGCAATTTTCTCTCAAAAAATTGACGGGCTTATTTTTTTCATTTGGATGTTTTGTGTTGAGGTGGCGTGTTAACTTCGATGGTTTCATACTTTCTCATGCTAAAGTTTCTAAGCCAATAACGCACTGTGGTTTATTGTTAATCACAGTAAACTCGACTTTCAAGTAATTGTCGTCATAAAGACGTTTTTTCTTTGTTTTACTTCCACTACTCTCTCACCAGAAGTTGACGGTTCTGTTGATCTTTTTAGGAATTTATCCATTTTAAAAAATTAAAAATCACTTCAAATGCGTAATTATTACTAAAAGGTAAAAACAATGTCTAACGGTCGTCAAACACTTGAACCGTCAACGTGAACTGAGTGGGTATCGCTTCGTCCCGCGACCCTTCCCCGCAACGCTCATGTGTCCCGCTCGTTCGATCACTCTCAACAACTTGCATGCTAACCACCACATTTGCCGGACGGCCGGCATCGGCCTTGGTCGTACGTACGTATACCTTCATGCGTAAATTGCGTTACTTAGTTATCAATTGGCAACGTATTCGATGTTTGTGTTTTACGTACTTATATCCGAATCCTAATTATGGAGACGCAATAAAACGTCGTTAAAAACAGTGGAAAATAACGATCTCTGCTTACAACTGTGTCGTTCAGTGAAGTTATCAGTGTATAAGTGAACGGTGTAACGTTAAAGTGACACTAAAACCCCTTAAAAAAGTGTCAAAACTCTAATAAATACCTAGGCATCAATATTGAAGGTTACCTGTCAAACCACATTATTCATTAAAGTCATAGATAACAAACACCGGTCACAATACTACCAACTGAAGGAAACTAGTGTTGCACGTTTAGAAAAGTTACGTTTCGTTCCACGGCAGAATGACTACCGAACTATCACCCGAGATGTCATTGCTTTTGACAAAAATGACAGAACAACTTAATCTGCAAACAAGTACAATAACAGAAAATATAACTGCGGCTATATTGAAACAAGTCGACGAAAAAATAAAACCGATAATGGTGAAGAACGAAAAACTAAAAAACGAAGTGGACGTACTAAATAAAAAAATACTTAACCTGGAGATGAACAGCCGAAGAAACAATATTGTGATTCACGGGCTGCCAGAGGCTAACGAAGAAAAATATGGAAACCTATCTATCCTTGTAACATCAACACTAAAAGAGACAAATATAGAAATTGGAACAAAGGAAATAGATAGAATTCAAAGGCTGGGAAAAAAAGGAGACGAAGAACAAAACAAAACCAATTCTACTAGCTACCACAACTTTGCAGAAGAAAATCGAGATTCTTAGAAACAAAAAGAAAATGAAACCTAGCACCTATATCACTCATGATCTCCCAAAACAAAAATTACTGTCAAAAAAAGGAAACCAAAGTGCCACTCTAAACAAAAAAGAGACGGAGAAAAGGAAGAGGTCAGAGACTCCCAGCCCCGGCAATCATACCCCAATAAACTTAAAAGTGTATAAGAAAGATGCCTTTCAGTAACTGCGGACGAGATCAAATTCTTTACAGAAAACAAGAGCCACAAAAACTAGAACCACACTACCAGGAACCGAAAAATCACAACTAATTACAACAAATAATCAAACACAACAATTAACCGCACAGCGAATGAATATAAAATTCAATCAACATACTCTCCCAGCACGGCCGGTCACCGTGGGAGAATCAGACCATTACCCTCTAACAGCAAGCAACAAAATATACATTGCAACAATTAACACTAGAACTTTAAGAACTTCAGAATCTTTATTAGAACTGAAAGAAGCGTTGAAGGATATACATTGGGATATAATAGGAATAAGCGAAATGCGAAGAGCCGGGGAAGCTATTAAAGAACATTCAGAGTATATAATATATAATAAAAGAGAATTGGGAGGCCAAAGAGGAGTTGGATTTATGGTCAAAATACATCTCAAAAACTACATACAAGATTTCCTTGGAGTCACTGATCGAATAGCAATGCTAAACATGAAAATACTCAACTTTAAGAAAAAGTGGACAATCATACAAGTTTATGCACCCACTGAACAAGCAAACAAATCAGAATATGAACTCTTCTACAGCAAACTATCCCAAATTATAATTACTCATTCAAATAATACAATCATACTCATTGGAGACTTTAATACACAGGTAGGAGCTAAACAAAATGAAGATGAATATGTGTTGGGCAAATTTGGTCATGGGAAAAGGAGTGAGAATGGACAAAGATTGGTAGACTTTCTACTAGAGCATAACTTAACTCTTCTGAATAGCATATTTAAGAAAAATGAAAACAACAAGTGAACTTGGATGTCACCAGATGGGAAAAACAGGAATGAAATAGATTATATAATAAGCAACAATCCCAAATTATTCACAGATACGTCAATCATATCTAAGCTCAATTTCAATACTGATCATCGTATGGTACGAGCATCCCTCAAAACAACTCCGTTAAAACAGTCTAGAAAACATCCACCTCCAACAAGAATAACTGACTACTCAGAAATAAGCAAACTAACATCTCATTCCTTAGACAAAATACGAGAAGAATTAATAGTATCTGATCCAACAAATGTAAAGACAAGCTATGCCAAATTACAAAACCAACTCACATGCCATAAGAACAAAAAAGTGGCCAAACATAAATATACTTTAAGCGATTCAACACTACAACTAATAAAAGAGAGAAAAAGCTTGTTCACTAGAGAACTGAGAAACCAAAACAGACAAAGAATAAAGGAGTTAAGCAAGAAAATAAGGAACGGTATCATAAAGGACAGAAAAGTTAATAGACTACATATTCTTGAAAAACAATTACAAGGACAGGAGAAAACAAGAAAGCACTTAAAAATCTGAAAAGAACAAGCTCATGGATACCAAATTTGAATTATATTTCTATCAACCCAATAAGAAAAATCACAAACCGGAAAGAAATAAATAGAATAGCCACAAGCTTCTACCGCAGCTTATACTCCAACCAGCATGCAATAGAACAAAGAATAAGAACAAGCCCTGAAAAATGGAATTCTGAACCTAAAACCCAGCGAAGTAAGAAAGGCAATTGCTAGCCAAAAATCAGATAAAGCGCCAGGCCCAGATGGGATCACGAATGAAATCTTAAAATCTGGAATCAGTGGTTCCCTTATTGACTAAAATCTATAATGATATCCAAATATTGGGATACATTCCAGAGCAGTGGGAAGAATCACACATAATTCTTATATACAAAAAAGGCCCTAAAGAAGACATAGGGAATTACCGACCAATTAGCCTTATGACTAACATCTACAAGATTTTCTCCAAGATTATCTTAGATCGAATAAGCACAACACTAAACGAAAATCAACCAATAGAACAGGCGGGTTTCAGGAAAAATTTTGCCACGATAGACCATACACACAGTCAAACAGGTAGTGGAGAAGTATAATGAATACAACAAACCTTTATATATGGCTTTCATAGACTACACCAAAGCATTCGACAGCATTAGCCACGAAGAGATATGGGACAGCCTTAAATATCAGGGAATCCCTACAGTTTATATAAATATCATCAAAAGCATATACGCCAAAAACAAAGCAAGAATAAAACTGGAATCACTAGGTGAAACATTCAAAATAGAAAGAGGAGTCCGACAAGGGGACTCATTATCCCCCAAACTGTTCTCTGCAGTATTAGAAAATGTATTCCAGAAACTACATTGGAACCATTATGGTTTAGACATAGATGGGAGGAAGCTAAATCACCTAAGGTTTGCCGATGACATTATCTTGTTTGAGGAAAACCCGAGCAAACTACAAATAGTGATTGAAGAACTCAACAACGAAAGTAATAAAGTTGGATTGTCCATTAATATTAATAAGACCAAACTTTTGACGAACTCTGAAAATCAAGAAATATTAATTAACAACCTACCCCTCGAATATGTAACCGAGTACACTTCATGATTAAGAAGTAACCAGGAAAAATGGAGTAAAATTGTCACAGATTGGTACCCAAGAGACGGAAAAAGGAAAAGAGGAAGGCAACACAGAAGATGGGAAGACGAGCTGAAACTAACAACAGGACCCAAATGGAGAAGGGTCGCTAGAGATAGAAAACAGTGGAAAATGTTAGAGGAGGCCTTTGCCAACAGGCACACTGAGCTCAGAGACATACTGTAAATGTACTGAAAATCATGGAAAAAAAAACACAAACTGTACGGAAAGCTCAGGATCAAAAGGCTTAATGTAATGTAATGTAATTGAATGGTATTTCTTTCATTGATTGATTGATTCTAAGATTTATTGTGTAATTTAAATTTAGTATGTTATTTTACTCATATTAAAGTATGCACTATTTATTTTTATTTAATAGTAATATTAGATCTACTTTAACAGATTTATAAAAGAAGGAATTGATCTACAAAATATGGCGAAATATGGAAAATACCAATGACCGTATCCGTATTGCTTAACGTTTACGTCTGAACGTGATTGTTTCATAAAGTTGATAATAGTGTTGTTTTGTTTTAGGACAGCTTTGGCCGAAGCGGAATTGGAATACGATCCACAATATAAGAGTACAGAAGTGTATGTCGAATTTCCTCTTCATAAACTTCCTCAAAAGTTTCAAGAATACGCCAACAGGTAATCGCATGCCAACTCGTTCTTATTTATTTTTTGTAGTTCACAAAGCAATACTTTTTTTTTATTATAGAGATTTCTAAATGTGATGTTTGATAAATAATGCATGCACATAATTTTTTTTTTTGCGTATGAAGCTCATTTTGAAAGTAATAAGATTTTAGTCTACATGTACAGTACTCTATTTTATTAATGATTACCAACAGACTGAATCTCTTGAAACCTAATTAATCTTTTTGACGAGGTGCTCGACTCCTCTCTGAAAAGTTTTTGATAATGATAGTTAATAGGTTGCGCAGGCTTTAATATGGCGTCTTTAAATTTTATTATTATTCGTCCGTTATTTAATTAATCTAATTCGATAAAAAAAACAAAAAACATTAGTGCTATAAAATGAACAGTTTGATCGAAACGCCTCTCACGCCCAACATGTCCAAATTACTAAATAATATTATTACAAATATATGATTGTACGGGCCCCACAGTTTCTCGATTGAACCTGTATGGGGTCCGTTGGGAACGTAGTGAACTGTATGTGATTGAAGACGTATAGAAAGAATATAGGAAGTCACGATACCTGATTTTTGGCGGTTATAGTCTATCGCACGCCTAGACGTGATTATTAAAGTAAAAGGGATAATTAATATGTGCTCTGACAATTTGACACCTTGTATATGGCTTACTTTCACAGCTGTTTAAATTGAAGTCTCTTGATTGTCATCCATTCGAAAATTTGTTGTTTGCTTTCTAATGCGTTTTTTAATGCTTGAATATTTTTGAATTTACAAAATTGAAATAAACTTTTAGTGAACAACATTTTACAATACATAGTTAAGTCTAATAAACTAATAGGTAGTCATTTTGAATGAGTAACAGAAGTCAAAACTTAAAACTATGAAATATCAGTAGTCACTATCACTATTATACTACAGTAACTATCATAATTTGTTGTAATTTAAAATAATTAACTTTCATTTGGTTTTCACATCTTTGGGTACTCCGAGGAACAATTATACAGTACATTTTTATGTAGTATATCCTAACTAATATAATAAATTTGAAAGTGAGGTTGTATATGATTTCTCACAACTGAACATTTTGAAATTTTGATACATGTTAGAGGTACAAAAAAGAACAAGGACAAGAATCTTATGTAGATCAGTCACGAATGCACATTGGTGCGTCCGTAAGTCAGTTCTTTATAGGGATTTAGAACTCCCTACTATCTCGAAACATTTTTCGATTTTTCGATATCGCGGGATCCCATCTCAATGTGTTCCTTCGTGCGGCTGTAAATTACGAACCGCCACTTCCCAGTCACTTTATCCGTAGGCCACGGAGTGTACTTAATGATCCACCTGACGCTCTTACAGCGACAGTTGAAAGTCTTAATGACGTCAACGATACGCATGACTGACTGACTCTAGGTTCGCCCGTTAGTTAGGTTATCGACCTAAGATCCCTTACTCCACCCGGCCGCCGCTAACCGCCTCCGTGCCGGGTGGGAGGAAAGGAAACCGACCCGAGACGGTTTCCTGTGACGTCCTATACCGAGACGAGTCCCTTTAGGCGTCGTCCATAGGGCATGTCACGCGCCGTCGGCACCCACGTGTGTCGTCCGGCCGCGCTCGGTGAAGCTATTATAGTCGTCCAACTACATAGCATAACCTATCCAAGTTACTACATCTACAGGGGGACTTTTTTAATGGGTTTCAGCCCCACACTACCCACGCGTACGGGCGCGAGGGTGTGCGGGATAGACATTTTTTACCTCCTCCTCGTCGCAAGAAGGGGGAAAAAAAGACAAAAATCTTTTATCCAGATTCTTATGCAATTGTTTATTGAATTTGTCATTTAAACTAGCATTGTTGTGCATAACAATATTCCATACCATTTTATTGGAAAGGCAGTGGTTATGGACACAGTAATAAACGCGAGTAATGATCATAATAGAGTGTGAATTGTATAAAATACCTAGAAGTACCATTATTTTTAAAACGACACATGATTATCATAATCGTGTGTCATTTAAATAGTGCTAAGAGTTATATTTTAGGCAAACTTGATCTGTGAATGAATATTTATAGTTAAACATTATAGAATAAGTACTTAATATATAAATAGCACTAAGGAAATTGTATTATATCATAAGCGGTATTATATTGCGTTTAGAGTAAGTACCACTGCCAGTTGTAGCAATAATTTATTTTAAAAGCGAATTTCGTAATATTGTTTATTGTTGTAATCCTCTATTGTTGTAATCCTAATATCGAAAAAAATTAAGAAAAATATATGCACTTTTTTTTTAATTCTTAGCCGTGTTTTGTTTAGGTACTATGTTTTCGGTATATATTTTTAATGTTTTTTTCTCAATTACTATTGTGATACAAATAGTAAGTGTTTGAAAAAACTCAATAAATACCAAGGAAAAAATCTAATTTAATAAGCTTTTGTATATTAACAAATGTGGCTAATTTGTATTTCATTTTATTTTTCAAACCCCTTATAGCATCAAGGTACTGTGAAAATATATGCTGTTAAAAATGCAATTGTCACATGAAAGAAATCTGTTTTTTGGTTAATATCTCTCTGGTAATTGTTAAGTGCAAAAAGAGTTTATTAACTTCTTTAATATTTTTTTGTGTTAAATGATTTTACTAATTTATCAAGTTATTCAAAGAGTCAAATACATTTAACTTAATAACATTATTATCTAGAATCAAATTTTTAATATAATACAATGTCCCAACCCTTTGAATATATGTAATGATATATACAATAAAAAAAAATAACGTGTGGCATTCGGGGACTGCCGCGGTAAAGCTATTGCATAGCATTTTTTATCAACTTATGAAATTATCATTATTTATTTATTTATGCAGTATTTTTTTTCTTTGATATTAATTCAAGTTTTTCATCACTTTCTTCGTTAATAAATCCACTTTGTTTATTCATATTTAAAACACTTTATACACAAATTTTACGCGTATAGCTATTCACCAGCAACTGCTATTCTCTGTTGTATATAGGTACAACTATACATAATATACCTACATGTATACTTACGGGGCACATGAGGTGAGTGTGGCATTATAAAAATATGATAGATATCCATACACCTATATACTTTCTCACAAACAGCTGCTTACGTATTCGTCCGAATTCAGAGGAGCTCGTCTCGATCCATACGAGCTTCGTACAGTCGTATCATATACATACACGTTAAGCGAACGCCCGGCCGAGCTACATGGTAGGCGGAGTGGGGGGTGTTACGTTTTATTTTTATTACGGAATTTCTTGATTCGGTCGCCGCGCTCAAAGCCCGCGATAAAAGCTATGCAATAGCTTAAAAACTGGGATGAAAAATCATATATTTATAATATTGCTTCTTGTTTTGCCTTTGAATCTTTATTGTTGTACTTGATTATCTGAAAAAAAAAGTAAAATATATTTAATTTTAAAATAAGTATGAAAATGTTTCTTAAAGAGAAGAGAAGAGAAACAAGTTTGATTTTGGGAATCTGAATAACGAACATTTTTTCAGCACATAAATGAAAATGTCATGTAATCTCATGTTTATAGCAATATATGTGTGTTCACAGCGAGTCAAAATGATTGTGTCCCATTAGTAGTATTTTTAACACAGGAACATAAACAACTGGACAAATGTGAGTTACACTCGGTAACAAAGGTTCCATAAGATGAATATATTATTTACCTTGTTTTTTCAAAGATTTTGTAACAAGAAAAATTACTGGAAATCTAAATTTGTACACAATATTGAGAGTTTTACTATAAAAGACCATAGACTCTGCAGTTTGTTTTTTTGCAATCATAAAAGTAAAAAAGTATTTTCTTTAATTTTTCATAATAATGGGCTATATAGTTTTGGAGATAAAGGTGAATTGTCATTTTTCATTTTTTTTTTTTAATTTTACAATTTATACCTTCAAAGCGAACCTCATATTTAAAATTCATTCATTTACTTTACATGTCCATGTTTGAGTCACAGAAATTTTTATTACTATGTGTATCAAATTTTCACCATAATGGGTACAATACAGTAGATTTAGAACAAATTGACTGTATCATATTGATAAATAGACACACAAGTGATTCTATAACCCTTTCGGACCGACGCTTAAACTACAAAGAAATTTGTAATTTTGAACTTGAATCTTAGGTAAATTGAGGCCGCAGATTACGAATCTGCTACAATTTTCCAGATTTTCTGCCACCATCTTGGAAAATTCATATACCAACAATTGTATTAATTTGGGCCCTATATTTCCTACGCACAATTGTGAGCGTCACAATTGTATCTTGCTGGGCCCTTCATTTCCTACGTATAATCGTGTCACAGTTGTATCAAATTGGGCCTAACACCTTCTTTTTTACGATTTTCTAAAAAGAGACCATGAATGAAATAAATATGAAAGATACCAAAAATATTTATTAAAAATTAAAAACACAACTTTGTACTAATTTTACATTAATAATAATCAACAAATGGCATGAAATGAGATCATTTTCCCTAAGTTTTATCATAAGTAACCATCAAATTCAGTCTTTGTTGTGAAAATCAAAAAAACAATTTCGGTCTTTGTTAAGGCACAAGTAAATATCACACTTTGAGCAACGACAATGGCTACGACTAGAGCAGCCAGGAGCACGACAGCAACGAGGCTGCTTCAAAGTGTCAAAGACTGGCCAATGGTTAAACCCGTCGTACTGTCGGTCGACTGTGGGAAGAGACTTCACTCTGTATTTCGAAGTGGTAGGCATTTCAGCAAATTCAAGATCTTCCCTTGGTCTCTTTCTTGGAGGGCCATTCAAAAGGTGGTCACTAATAGACAATCGGAACGCCAGTAAGTCCATAATGTCTATAGATTTGCGATTACTTGCTTTGCAGTCAGCACGATACTCGAACCATGAGTTTACAATAGCCAAGTCAAACATGTGGATGATCACCTTCACAGGCCACTTTCTGGTTTTACGCCATGTTCGATAAACCTCCATCATCTGGTCGCAAACATCAACACCACCCATGAAACTGTTGTAATTTTTAATGATGGCTGGACATGAGACATCAATGTATCGTTTCCTCTTTTTATCCCATCTTGACACCTGGGTTCGTGGCGCTGCTCCAAAAGCAGTTGAGACCATAAGTACTCCTTTATTATCCTTCCATTTTACGACGCTCAAGGTGTTTTCCTGTTGACAACCTCCTCATCTTCTCTATAGTCATCCTATTATCTTTCTTGAATTCATACAGAGTTTTCTTCTTGGTATTAAATCGATTAGCCATCAAAGTTCCTGTTCCTTCTAATTTTCTTTTAGTTAACTCTTTCATCAAGGGCAAAAATAAAGAAAACTGCCTTCTGGCAGTGTATTAGCCAAGCGTAATACAACAGAAGCACCAACTCCAAAATTATCCGAATCAGGTAAGTTTGTAGTAGTGCCTTGATAAATTTCGAAGTCTAGAACTTGTCCTTTGTAGGTAGTTAGCACGAAATTCTTCAGTCTTGCTGGACGAGGTTTGTTTTTTACGACTACCTTCAAATCGCATCGACCTTCAAAAGGTATCATCTGTTCATCGACTGAATAGTTACCAGCATCTCTTGGCAACTGCAGGCATCGGTTTCGGACGGCATCAATAACGGGTTGCACCCTCCATAATCTATTTTTGGTTTGCTCTTCAGTCTGATTTACCGCTGTAACGTCTACACAATGCAAGTTTGTCCTGAGAAGGAAAAACCGTTCCCTAGACATTGCATTTGCAATTGGGTCATACCTGTATTTTTCGCTCCAAATCATCTTCAGTCTTGGAAATTTGATACACCCAACAATGGCATGTATTCCGAAAAATTTCTTTATATCCAGTAAAGAACATACAGGTTTTATTTGTATGCCAGTTTTGGCCATATAATATTGATTTGTGGTCAAAGCCATCTGTTCCATGAGCTCGACAGTAAAATAGCGCTCGAAATATTCGTATGGAGTTTTATATCTCCTGGATCATGAAGGGCCTCTTCTGGAAGAGGTTTGCCATTGAAGGGCTTCTTCTGCCATCCTGCTAGCATGCTCAGAGGTACGTTATCTTCATCACTATCTTCACCTTCATCAGAAGAAGAGGAACTTAAATATTCGGGGTATTCTTCAGTAAAGTTGTCTAAATCGATTTCATCGCTATCATCGCCCTCCTCCTCAGAGCCACCGAGCATCTCTGCGATAGCTGCGTCGTTTAAAATACCAGACATGGTACTGAAACTGAAAAAAAAATGAAAAATTAAAGAAACTTAAAATACGCATGAGATAATGTAGGGCCCACGTCGATACAATTGTGTAGAAAAAGTTCGTTAAGCCGTTACGCCGAAGCGTTTGCTTACCGAGAGTCATGATTACCACAAAAACATCCTATGTTTAACTATTTTGCTAATTATTAACTCGTATATTACTATACTTACGAAATAAAACAATAATAGGTACTTACTTTCGCGAAATCGGGGAGCGCAATTAATCGCCAACTTAACAGGTCGAAACCTGCTTACCGACTGTGCGACGGACAAAATTTGCGCGGGAGGTCAAAGTACGATTCCCGCACAATCGTACGATACTGTCCCCGTCCATTGCTAACGTAAAATAAATGAACTACATTCGACTTTGTGACCCGCACAATTGTATTAAAGCGGTCCGAAAGGGCTAAGGGTGTTATTATTTTTTGATTAAAATGAATGGATGCTTTAAAATGCTAATCCACATAAATTACCTCTTGCTCCTTGAAGTAGTAATGCCTTTTGCCTCTATCTCCCGAATTTTTGCATGAAGCAATTTTTTTCGAGCTGATGAATTTCATCGAGCCTCTTATTTCTATTTTGGAACTCTTTTCCTAAAATAAGACACTTGTGAGCCTCACCACTTTGTCGTCGTCGTACAGAAAATTGTAATTCTCTTTCTGCTGAAAAAATAGGATCTGCTTGGACGGAATAGGATTTGCCTATGATGTGTACAGAATAGGATATGCCTGTGATGTGGATGGATTGTGACGAATTTCTGATGGACATGAGATTGGACAAGGCAGTGATGTTCTGGGAAGAATGGAGGCTTGACCACGGAATATAATTAGAGTAGATGGAAATGTTAAGTCTTAGCATATGAAGGAGTACCAGCGTAGCCGGTGGGTGTTGCCAACTAACACATGCAATGTACTATTTGATAGATCAACATAAAAAATAGAGTTACCATTGGTCACAAATTCTGAAAATAATCAAATACAAAATAAACTCTATTGTAAAACAATTAGGAACCCTTTTCTTTGTCTTAGTTTATTTTATTTTGGTGGAGAACAAGAAATTAAATATGTGCATAAATATCACAAAGTGTAATGATCCCTAAGCGTAAGGATGTAAGGCTTATTTTTTAACATATGATTTTTAATTAAAAGACGTTTTAACAACAGTGCGAAATTTTTATTACCTTATCGATAACAGTGTTGTACTAAATTCAGATATCGAGTAATAATAACTTTATACTAAAGTTATTTTTTATTATAGCAAAGTAGAATTTATTACGAAGACCAGTTTTTATTTTGATCTATTGGCAAAACTTAAATATTCAACATACAACAATTTATACAACAATTCTACTTTCCTGAAAATTGAATACAGACAAGCAAAATAAAAAACAAATACATTTTAAATCACTTTAATCAAATACCAAATAAAAAAATCTCAAAATCAAACAATTTAGATTCATAAAGCCCTAATTAGAATACGTTTGACTGTTTGTGTTAATATTAGTTTTCAGAAACTCTATATTAATTTGTTTTTTGAAAAATGGTAAAAACAAATTATAAATTTTGTTATTATTGCCCTTGAAATAAAATGTATTTGTTAAACAATTGTCTTTTTGATAATCTATTTGAATTCTTTAATAAGTTATGCAATCTTACATTAACATATTTTTCAATAATTGCTTTTATCAAATCAGTTATGTGATTTGAGGTATGATATTCTCCAAGTTGATGGAAACTAATATCATCAAATAGTTTAGATCCTACAAAATTATTTAAAATCTTTGTCATCAAGACCTCTTTTTTTATCATTAGTTGCATATCAGTGTACACCCTAATAACACTTTCTGATACTTTACATATTTTTATTACATCCTCTGATGGATACAATAGACGACCTTTGTCCTTTGCAACTATAAATTTGTGAAAGTTGTTAGGTTTGTTTGATAGCAGTGCGCCAATACACGTGTCACAATGGATTTTTTTCATTAATACATGGACAATGTTTCCTGCGACGTGACTTATCACTTGAATACTAAAATCAGATAAATTTTCATAAAGCATTGTCAACAACTCTAACTGTTCCTCCGCGCTATCATTTTCGTGATCATCGCCTAAATCATCATTATCTTTGAAAACAGTCATATTCATTCGTTGAATGGCCGACGAACAATTTAGAATTGATAATTTTTCTAGTTCAACGCAGTTTCCATGTCCGGCATCCCGCACTTCTATGTGTATTAAAAGTTTTTTATATGCGGCTCTAAACTGTCTAGCAGTGGGGTTATTGTTACAACCTCCATGAGCTCTAATATTGCAGAAAAGAAGTTCGCGATGGTCCTGACTGATTTTATAAAAAGGAAAGAATATTAACTTATAAGTTTTTATAAGAGTAGTATAAAAGTGTTTGAGAGCGTCTACGCAAGCAATAAAACCTAAAAATCCAACTTTGCTTTGACTCGCTTTTACGAATGTTCTGTTTTCACATTTTAACGATGAAATATATTCTACAGCCATATTTAAAAATTAAAAAATTTCAGCTTGGTTGTTTTCATTGAGTGCTTTTTTGAAACTATTGGCATACATGTTTCTTGTGTTAAAATATCAAAAATATTATTAAATATTCTTAAGAAATTAGCTATTGCTGCACTACCATAAAAATTAGGTAACTGTAAGTCTACTCTGCAAAAATCAATAGCGTCTGCTACGCTTGCACTAAATAGTTGAGTTGCTAACTTAACTTTCATTTTCTGATTGTGATAATTAACATGGTGATGGCGCAATTTATTAGCCAAATGAAATTTTTCTTTTTCTTGTAATTTATGTAGTTCTTCAATAAACCTCCATTCAATTTTTTTCCCATTTTTGTCAATGAAAGATCCATAAACTTGAAAAGCATTTCGAATTAGTTTTATTAAATGTGAAGGATCTAGTACACATGAAATCGGATGTTGGGTACTCGGATGTTTAAATGTTGGATTTTCAAATGAGCTTCCTAAGTGTTCCGCCATAGAAATATTTGCAGCACATCCATCAAATGTAAGGGATATAATATTAATACCTGTCTCATGAATTAATTTAAGACATTGCTTCACACGTTCCGCACGTTGTATTCCTGTTATGCCATCAACGAGGAAGTAACCTACTGGAATTTTCCAGTTGCCATTAATAGCTGTAACGAGGAAAACTAAAGCTTCTTTAGCTTCAGCTAAGGAGTCTGTGTTTAGGCCGTTACCAATATCAACATGGCCATGGAGTCTTTGGCCGTCCCATTCTATTCTTCGGCGAATCGCCATTTCATCTATAATTAAACCAGCATAAATAGGATGTTCTGATGACTCACATTTTAGCTTTAAAGCAACTAATGATTCTCGCGTGAAACCTGGTTCGCCATTTAAAGTTTGGTACCATTTTTTAATAGTGCGTGGATGGGGAAGACACGTATTGAACGTACAGTGCGTACGTAATTATAGGCCTTTGGCGAATAATAGTGCAAAGTAAGTGCAAATGTGCGTAATGCTGGAGAGTATTTTCTTGTTGACTTTTTTTTTGTTGCCATTTGAAATGCGTGGCGATCTAAAAGTTCATGTACCTAAAAATCAATAAAAAAATATAAAATTTTGCATATATTTCAATAGAAATTAACGTTACACTTTCATAAAAATAAATTAAAAACGTTTAATTAGTAGAATTTTACATATTTACTTGTAAATTAGTGTTTCTCAAAGTATCAATTTCTTCCTTATGAAAACAAAACTTATCTCTCAAATCATTTAAAACATCTTCTATTTTTACAATTTTTTTCTTAAGTCTACGATTTTGGGTTTGAATTATCCTAATCTGCAGTCTTTGCCTTTTTATAATAGAATCTTTAGTAATAATTATATTCATAAGTTTTCGTTTTCTTGGTGTTGATTCTAAAGAACATCTCGGTGATTCAGGTGTCAAGGACCATGGTGGTCGTTTGTCCTGAAACAACAGCAAATGATACAGCCTCATTTTATTATTTTCAAACATTACCACATTGTGAACTAAGTTTGATACCGTTTTATTATTGCTTGGTGTTGATGTACTCGGGCTTTCCATTGATGTCTCGGTGGGCTAAAATCAATAATTACAAATTAAAAATCTCAAGAAAATGTAAAATAACAATAATATTTGCAGCTATTGAGACGTTTCCTTTTAAATAATTTAACTAACCTCCTACTTGACTAATGTTATGATATGAGTAATTGTAGTAGCTGTTAATTTAATTACGTAGCGAAAAAAATAAAATGTATAAATAAATTTAATTGAAAATCCCTTGGCCAGACACACTACAGGCTTTACTTGATAATCTGCAACTTAATATAGCGCAAGAAGGCATTTTGAATGATTTCACTCGCAGCTCTTTCTACACGGACGTATCACGAATGACTGATACAGTAAGAGCTAGCAGATGTGCGCGAATGAGCTTAAGTATAAAGCGCGTGCTCCACCCACTCGACATTTCTATTTGTTCTGTGGG
Source organism: Eumeta japonica (assembly GCA_005406025.1). Classification (NCBI taxonomy): domain Eukaryota; kingdom Metazoa; phylum Arthropoda; class Insecta; order Lepidoptera; family Psychidae; genus Eumeta; species Eumeta japonica. Next base: position 49,538 of record BGZK01000983.1, on the reverse strand, counting down.
CTTGACATGCGGACTGGATGTTATTCGTTTGGCATATATGCGGATGTAGATGTACCAGTTTGTGAAATTTCAGAAATATGGTCATTATTGATATGCGTTTGTGAAATTTCATAAATAGTGTCATTGTTAATAGAAATAATATCGGCTAAAGTATTGGGTGTTAATATTTCCACAGCAAAAATCGAAGAATTATCAACCAGGTATTCTAGAAAAATAGAAATAAATTAAATTCTAACACAACAGTTTAATACTTACAAGGCACATTGAACATATTAAATTAACCTAACTGGCACATTAGTTCTTTGTAAAATGCTTATGCTGTAGGTAATATAATACATGATTTCATAGCAGAAATATTTTTTATTCTAAACAAATTTATTCAATATGATAGTGTATGGACAATCTTATAGAAAGATCTCATTAAATCGTTATGCTAGGCCTGAAAATACTGATTCCTGAAGGTTGGGAGTGATTTTTAACTTTATTCCATTAACTAATATTCATTTGAAACTTTGGAAATGGCTACATAAATTGTAATTATGAAAATGTGTTTGAAATACCTTCTTTACAATGATTAGTAACTTGCATAGTTATCACAATAAAGGTAAAAAACAGATTTAAGAGTTGAAATTAGTAAACAAACATTTGTTGACATATACCTATTTTTTATAGTTGTTCGAGACATTTTTTATATAAATTAAATCTAAATACGTGTTACCTGAAACCATATCAGAATCAACTGCTTTATCAACACCCACGGCAAGGGCAGGTGTCACTTGTGCTACATCTGGATCAATACTAGCATCACTTGTAGAAGGACCCCCACCAGTAGTGATTCGGTGTTGCCATTCTTTCATTAAAGCATCTCTTTGCCTTTACTTCTTATTCGTTCATAATCGACGCAGTTGCTGGGTTGAAATCTCGAAACAAATAAAAATTATTTAGAACTTTTCGTGTATATTTTATATATGTTAAAGCTAAATACTTCAAACATTAAAAATTATTAGTCAGATTTTGCCGATGATACTTACTTGATACAAACAATCTGGATTTGAATTATATTCTCGTGTTATCCGATCCCATGCTACGTGCTTTGATTTAAGGGTGTTAGTGCTCGTATCCTTGCATTCGACTATGTTAAGCTATGCTTAAGATATTTAAAATTTTTTTCTAATTCTGAGAATATGTGTTTTTTATCCATTATAGTAATAAAATAATAACTGCACACAAAAATACTAGGAAGCAAAATATTAATTAACTTCTATAATTTTTTCAAAAATGTATTCTTGTAGTTCACAACACAATCAACAACCATAAACACTGCACCAATGACGCACGTCAAAGTTACGTTCCGACAAAATAAAATATGTGTACAAAAAATGTTAGTTAACATTATTTACCAATATGTGCATTAAATGCATTGAAACATAACAATAAAATACTGTCTTTTATGATTGTAATATAATATTTATAATGATTATATAATGTCATTAATATAATAATTTTCATTTATATTGTATTACTGATGTCATTTTTTTTCCTATAATGGAACACTACTAATTCGTTCTGACAAAATAAAATGTTCATTCTTTTTGACAGATACTTAAGATACTCTACTTGAGAAAAATATCGTATTGACTATGACTTAGGTTTAGTTTATTTATTCGTCCTTAAAACTAATATTGACAGCTGAGATGTTAACGTTCGATATAAGTCCTGAGATCTAATGTGAGAGCGATTTATTAATGCGAGCCTAAGTATATGAAATACACGCTTGCTTTACGGAAGTATGTTGCACCGCATGCCGCGCCCTCTAGTGTATACCGCTACAGTGTATGATGGGCTTTCTGTCCGCACCGCCGATTGCGTCGCACCTACTTTAGCTGCCTCTAGCACTTTTTGTAAACGACGACTCCGTTTGTGTAACACCAGAAGAGGAGCTGGTCCGTCTGAAGCTCAGCGTTTCGTTGCTTATCGTCACCGTGCACCAAACAGCGTTACATGTATTCTAATCTTTCGTAGATATCAAAAGATACAATAGAGAAAATCAGCACACCGCTTCTGGACAAAAGGAAGCGATTTTTTTCTTCCAGGTTTCGACTTTCCATTCAACAGGATTTCCATTTTTTCCCCTTCAGGGGCTGAATTTTTTTAAAATCCTTTCATAGCACGCGCTTACATCATAACAGGAATCTCTAGAAAATTTGGAATGTTTAGATCCAGTAATTTAGATTGTTCGCTAATATATTAGTTAGTTAATTAATCATTTTACATATGTGTCTATACCTATATATAGATCAAATAACTTCTTGAGTTGTTATTGAGCAAACCCTCCACCCGATGGACTATTTATTACTATTAATATTATCACATCTATACTTAAATTGAGTAAATCTAATAATTTCTAAAAATATTAAATAAAAATCTATATATAATATAAAAATTCTTTTGGAGTGAGATGAAGGAAGATGGAAGAGAGTGTCACCATTACACAATACTCATTCCTTTTCCTCGTTTTACATAGTAAGACCTACAAAGCGTCACGTTTAGTTTACAAACTGTATTTAAACTTTACGACGCGTATTGTTATTACATTGTAAATAACACAAATCACTTGTATCATTGTACATACAAGTTTAAATTTCACTACGAGGAGTGTTCAATAAAAAGTGAGAATGAGTATGTTGCCAGTGACTGTTATTTAATTTAATTTTATTTTTCAAGCCTTTTAGCATAATATATTGAGTTTATTTTTTTTATATATTTTAAATTCCTTTTTCATAATACTCATCACATAAGCACCTAAAATTCCTGTACTGCAGCGACTATTACTTCATCATCTTCGAACCTCTGTCCTTTCAGACGCTCCTTCGATCTCGGAAATATATGCAAATCACTAGGAGCAAGGTGGGGTGAACATGAAGAATGATCATGTGTTTCGAAGATAGTATCTCTTAATTGCAACCATAGCAACGGCAGACTTGTGAGGCATTGTACCAATGGAATAAAATAATTTTCGCTAGTTCGCCTCGTCGTTTCTTTCGAATTTCGTGACGCAATTCTTTTTATTTGTTCTTCTAATAAAGAGCACGTAACAGTAGTTCGACGGTCGAAATATTCTAACATGACCGCCCCTTTACTATCTTAGAATAAAGGGCCCATTATCTTTCCGGACGATTCGCCTTAAATTTCTTAGGGGTTGGAGATGATGGTGTTTTCCAAGTCTGTAATTTTGTTTCTATATTGTAATGATGCAGTCACGTTTCATCTTTAAATCGAGCCAAAACCTAACAGGACTGTGTTATAATAGTTTGAGAAATGTTCAGCCTGGTTTGTTTCTGTGCATCGGTAAGCATTCTGGCTACCGGCGCGCGCATACTTTTTTCATCCCCAAACGTTCGTGTAAAATGCTATGCACACTGCCAGTCGAAATCTTTGTTACGTGACACAGCGATCTGCTAGTCTAGTTTTTCCGATTTTTTCTTCATTCATTACCGTTGTTGGGTGACCCGAGGGAGGGTCATCTTTGGTGGATGTTTTTCCATGCTTAAATTCGGCGAGTCGACGGCCAACTGTAGAACATGGTGGATCATTTGCTTCTAAAGTACCTGTAAGTCTCGACCAACTCGTTCTGTAGTGAAATTTTTCAAGTACAAATACGTAATAGCCGCGCGCAATTGATTTTTTCCACAACACTGCAACAAACTGCAAACAAAAGGTTTCCATTAAAAAAAAAGGATATTAAAATTATTTCTTTTCTAAAATCTAATCTATATTCCACATTTACCAATATTTGTTGTTTTTTGATTCCAAAGAGTTCACACCTTATTTTCACTTTATAGCGAACGTTCCTCGTATTGTGCGCTATACGATCTTAGTATATGATACGATATTTTATTTTTAATTTATTGTTATCATTTTTTCGTTGACACAACTATAATTTCAGTACCAAATATTCGTGTTGTATTATAAAAAAAAAAATTGCGCGAAAGGGTTTTGTACTGTGGACAATTCAGAGTTCTTTTAACTAATGTACAATAGTATGTTACATATTTTTTGACTTATCACCAAAATTATTATATGTGTTGATCAAAATTTTCAGAAAAATTGAAACAAAACGACTTAATTGTGAAGTTTAATTTTATGTATTACAGCAACAAATTGTATGCTTTAATATGGACTACGACTCCTTGGACTTTGGTCGCCAATAAGGCTATATGTTTTAATTCACAATTAAATTATTCTCTAGTGAGAATCTCAAACAGAGAGCGAGAAAATTTATACGTTGTTCTGTCCAGTTTGATTGACAGTATTGAGAAAATAATGAATGTGAACCTAGAAAAAAATTATGGAATTCAACGGTAAGGCAATGAATTATGGTACCAAGGGAAATTTTCAATTTAAAGATTTGTATCTCCTTGTATCCCTAACACTTTACATCGTCCCGTAATTTACAGGAGGACATCTGAACGGGGCCACATACACGAATACATTACTGAATCGGATATTTCCCTTCTTAGATAGTACTCATGTGACGGATTCAAAAGGTACAGGTCTGGTGCATTGCGCTCCTGCGCACGGTCCTGACGATTTCAAAGTTGGCCTGAACAATGACATAGTGGTGGTGAGGATTTCATATTACGATCGCAATAGTAAAAAATCTTCGATGCCTATAGCACAGCATACGACTTAAATGTCATATTAATATAGATACATGTCTTGCCCTTGATTACTTCAGCATAGAGTTAAAGTCATTATTTATTTGTTGCCTAGAGCCCGATCTTGATATCGAATTCAACTCGAGTACGATCGAAAGCACCTCAGATTTACTCTGAAATCTATTCGGAATAAGTATAACAAGGGTCCTATGATTTTGTTACCGGAATTTTCGCCCTCTCTTCGATTCTAAAAAGTCCCATAGTAAAGAGTCACGGTTTTATCATAGTCTTTGTTTAAATAATTTTACAGTTCTTGCGTATGCGTCCTCTAGGTATCTTCCAAATATGTATGTTATATTTCCTTTAAAAATTGAACTTCTGGCCCAAAATCGCGGTATTGTAATAGAAAATACATGAGTTTCTTTTTTCGTATAAAAATTGGTCCAAAAGTTATAACTGATAAAAATAGAAATAAGTATAGCGACAAAAGTTGGCGTATTTTGCGCAATACCCTATAACAATTTAAACTTCTCGATTTCAAAATTTATATTTTTAAAGGCGATACAAACGGTATTTATTATTTAACACACAAATTTTGTTTATCATCGATTTTATTAAGTTTCTACATTTCTTATAGTTTTTTATACGGTGGTGGTATCGGTAATTGTTTTACAGGAATGTAATGTAGACGAATCAGGGCGTTACTTCAATATAAATTCAAAACTGGACGGCTTATTTGTCCTGAAAGAAGGCCAAGAGGCAGTTTTGTCTTTGCTGGGTGACGCTGTACACCATCAGGGTATTTTTATCCATTCATATCCCTTGGATTGGAGAACCAAAAAGCCTGTGATAATAAGAGCTAGCCAACAATGGTTTATTGACACCGCCGCCTTGAAAAAGAAAGCTTTGGTTTGTATTTTTTTATTAATTTGATTTTATATTAGAATAAAATATACTTTTATATCGCAGCTATTACTGTAAAGTCTTGTGATATGTTTGGGTCTGTACGTATAATAAATATATAGTAGACGTCGTGGACAAAAAGTTTGTCTATGATCTCCAAAATATCGTAAGCATATTTGTAATATTTATCCTAATTACTTTATGTGGACGGGTCAATAATTTGGATTGGATGTATGCGTTTTTATATGTCTATTCTACGAAATCTAATTTAATATGTAATAGTGAAACGTTTTCAATTTATTTAACGCGTCATTCTATTTAACTCGAAAACTTCTAAACTATTCAAACAATGGACATGGGAACAGAAATGAAAAAGCATTCTCCAATAGGGTCGGTGTGGCAATTATGAAATATTTGTGGGATTTAACTCTTCATCTTGATCATAGTTGAGTTAGTTAACTGAAGTTAGATAACTTCTGCCGGTTAGCGATTACATCTAGTAATACTTACATCTAATATGTTTCATCCTAATGTTTTTAAGGAAGTGTTGAAAGATGTCATTATATTACCTCAAGCGAGCGCAGATCAGTATCGTCAAGGCCTTCAAACACAAATAGAAAAGAGGCCGTATTGGTGCATTTCTAGGCAAAGGTCCTGGGGAACTCCCATACCTGTGGTGTACGCCGACGATCGGGCCATAGTTGATGAGTGAGTGACGTTTTACATCAATCACGTTTAGCGGAAAGCGTTGGTGGCCACGGCCGATTAGAATGTTGTTTCTTTCGAAATAGAAGGTAACGAGTTTGATCCCTGAACACAAGTTAATAGACCAATGGCTTTTTTAAGATAGTTAAAAGTACATGCTTCGCGTTGGTTAAGGATATGGTAGTTAACAGTCCCCATACCACATTGATTCAGTGTGGAGGCTACAAGCCATAAAATCTAAAAAGACTTTGCCCACATAAATAAATTTGCAAGAGCATTTTGAAACCAATACTGTCAGTAAATAAATATAATAAATCAATAAATATGTTAATAAATATAGATTAGACAGTGTAGCTCTATAAAATAAATACCTGTGTAATTATTATGGGCATGTAATAAATTTTTATAGAACTATAATAAAAAGTATTAAAGACTAATACACAAGTCGAATAGTTGATCAGAATGTATAGGACATTACATATACCTTCGACAATAAGAGATTTTACAAGACATTCAAATTCTCTTTTCCCCATAATGTGATCAAGTACATTTACTGCAGGGCGAGATACATGATGATAGGAATATCGGAGAATTAGAAGAAAACCGATGGATTCTTCATCGTTTAAAATAATAGGTGGTTAAATATTAGACGTCTATCAGTTCAATTAATGATGCGATTTTGCTCAACTCGCGCAAATCTACTGGATCATGTTATGTTGAGACTTCTTTGAAAAAAATAATGATACCACAACGGAAAGAGAATGCATTTTCCTCATCACGTAAAAAAAGCCGGTTAACTTACATTGTAGTTTAATTTTATCATATACGATAATTTCATGTTGTGATTATTTCATTCATACCGTCATCTGAAATAGGAAGTGTTACGCGTTTTGCAACTTTCTAAAATCGTCTCGTTATTAAAATAAATTTGGCACTGAAGTTGCTATCATAATACATACAATATAGTACTGATTAAATTTTGAGGTCGAATATGGTGTGATACTTTAGAATAAATATAACTATTACTACTGGTACCTGTGATCTAAATCTATTATTACTAACGATTGTTTCTTGTGTCGGATTATTTAATTGTGGATCTTGATTAAACCGAACTTTTCGACTGAATTTAAATTCATTTTTGATTCTGTCTATTATAATTTATAGAATTTTATTATAATTTAAAATAATTTTACCTAATTCAGTTTCAGTACTGTTACTTCGATTTTATCTTAAATATGCTTGTATTACAAGCAATTTTGCTTTTAACTTAATAAATTTCAATTTTCGTTTATTGTAATTGTTGTCAAATTGTATAATATTATTTCAATTACTGCTGCCTTAGGTGATATTTTTTTAATAATGGCTGAACAATAGCAATCATAAACTATTATACTTAATATGGCAATACTATAGGCGCCATTTGAAATCCTAGCAAGTTATCTTTTTTTCCATAAATAAATTTCGATTTCTTTTACATATTATTCTATTCAGATATTAACCCAATAATACCGACATATATATCCTAGTATAGGAATATATTGTTTGCGGAAATATGCTGCACTAATTTTCCGCAAGAAAAAATAAAAGCAAAAACAAGATAGATAGGATTGTTTTTCTGTTATAGGAGAATTATTGAAAGACTATGTAAGCTCATAGAAGAACAAGGTACAGACGTGTGGTGGACTTCGGCGGTTGAAGATTTGATCACTGAAGATGTGACAAAAGATTATGATTTAAAACAGAAGAATGTCACAAAGGGTTCGGTGAGTTTACATTAATTTTACATATATACATTTTTTTTTGTGATCTGCTAAATTCTATGTAAACCCCAGAACCATATTGTACTTTGTGTATAAAGCCTGATTTTTCTATATCCTACTTTATTTAATTTCTTTTCTTTCTTTTTTATTAAAAACAAAATAGACATAGCATATAAAAGTAGATTCTGGATAATAAATAGCTATAGTGGGATAAAAAATAAGTCGAATAAAAAAACAAAGAAATCATAAGTCATATTCCATGTCCTAGGCAATCCACCGAAAGTTGCAAAACTGTGTTTAATATATTTTATGTGCCACTATCGAAAATTACCATCCACTGTTTAATAGCATTCTGTTTTATTGATAATTTAAAATTCAGATCATGTTTCAAAGTTATTTAAAACTAAATTTACCTCTTTTTTTCACAAATAAAAAAAAGCTTTATTCAAAACAATGGAATATAAATCTATTTGCAGTTTGTACCTCAAACATTATAATGCATTATCCACTATCTTTATTAAACATCAAAAATTGTCCTGTAGTGTTGTTCTGGCATTAATTTTCTGTTTTCAATTCTATCTGAAGTTAACTGTATCATTAGGATATCCTGGATATCTGGCTGGACTCGGGCTTATCTTGGTCGGGGGTCCTGAATGGTAAACAAGCAGAAGTTTATGTGGAAGGAGTCGATCAGTTCACCGGCTGGTTCCAGTCGTCGCTTCTCACTTCAGTAGCGTTGCAGAACAAATCTCCGTATAAGTAAGTAGATTTTGGACACCTAATTTTCTACTTGTTCGGATATATATATCGGAATGTATAATATCTATGTCGACATATTTTTATTGATCTTGTAAAGAAAGCCGGATGCGGCCTATTAGTGAATATCGCATCAAAATCCGTTTACTGATTTATAGTTTGGCAAAACCATAACTATTTCCCAAGTAGGAGATAATTATAGCTATTCCAAATATTTTGAGATAGATATTGTATGTGCTGGCCGTTAATCGGAGTTGTCCTATTTACCCTGTCCTAAAATATCATACAGTGGCGAATCAAATGCATGAAAAAGAGAGGACTAACCCCTTCTGTGTGATGTTGTCTTCACTCTCGGCGGCCACCGTGGTTTCGAGCACAACTACGAGTCTGTGCTGCTTTATTTTATACAGAACACGTAGATGTCACTCGCGGTTCACAATATTTAAAATTAATAATTGTAGCCTACAATGAGTGATTTACGGTTGCGTTCGTGTTCGATATACAGAAGCAAGTGAGTGCGGGTAGGAACAAATTGGGTCGCGGGCGGAAAGAAGGGGGGTTATCTGCCACTGCCGCTGTACATCTGCCACCGTATTTAATTTGGGGAATACGGTGTAAATACATACGGTTTCTGTTTTCATAAAATACAATGTATATTGTAACAGATTTTTTAGCCCCTTGTATGTTATATTAGATATAAAGAGTAATACTGGCATCTGTTCCGGTTCATGTAGGTTCGGTTTACTTAGGAATATACAAAAAAATATATATATAAAAAAACTAGATTAATCACATGGTCTTATAACAAAAAAGTTTTTATACGAGTTGCTAAATGCTTCGCTAGGCACTCAAAATAATATTCAACGACTAATTTCTGGTATTCTACAAAAACTATAACTCAATGTCACCGTTAGAACTAACTATATAGTTTCGAATGTAAATATAATATTTTAATTTGTGCGTATAATTTGACAGACATACATTTTTCTGTCTCGCACTTACGTTATTTTATGTAGATTTATCCTGTTTTGTATTTTGAGGGACGATATTCTCTTTGGTTAATAGCAGGCCAGCTAATAGCAGGCCGGCTAATAGCAGGCCTATAGCTGGTAATTATTGTCTAATTTGTCTTGTTTGTTTGTGTTGAATAAATATGTAAATGGTATTATAAAATACGAAATGCATAATTACTGTTAATTTTACAGGTCGATTCTCGTTCATGGATTTGTTGTCGACGAGATGAAACGTAAAATGTCAAAATCTCTAGGCAATGTCATAGACCCTCTGACCATTATACAGGGAGGCAAGGACAAAAACAAAGATCCCGAATTTGGCATAGACACTTTGAGGTAAGCCAATAATTGAATAATTCGAAGACGTAACACATATATCCTAATTTTAAATTTTTTTAATAAGAATTCGAATTCCTTTTTAGTAAAAAATTAAGACATTGCATTTTCATCAACATTTCTCGCGCCTAATTTCTTCTGTTTTGCGAAGTGGGGGAAAAATGTGCCCATTCCAAATCAATATAATCTCGTCTTATTAAAAGTGTTTTTGATAATTTATAAAACGATTTCATATCAACTTTTAAATTCATTTAGTAATAAACGAGATCATTGTTACAATTGCTATGTAAATGAAAATCGAAATGCAAATTGATAATAAATCGCTTTTATTCCGTTAATACCGATATAAAATTCCACCAAAAAATTATAAAGTACAAAAGATTTGAAGTACGAAATTACTATAATGCAAAAAAGAAAGCTTGGACAAAAATTTAATTGTCGCATTTATGTAATAACAAACGGTTATTACATAAGCGATTTATGGTATTTTCTTAAATTAATATTAATAATTTCACTTACAAATGATTCCCGGATTTGTTATATTTTTAATAATATCTCATGGGAATACTTTGTTAATATCTTTATGTGACCAAAAAAGGGTTTCCCAATTACCTATTTAAAAAAAAAGTATTTTGGAAGAACCTCTTAAATCCACTTTTTTAATTCTTTCCAGAGTAATATATTTTGCTTATTTACTTTCATACTGTTCTTATACATACATATTTGATTTTAATTTAGGTTCACCTTTCTCTATGGATTTCCCATTTTTTTATTTTATTTGAATCTATAAATATAGTTTTTTAAATTATGTCATTATTATCCATTAGTCTATCTTCTATATAATTTTTACATAATAATGACCAACTGTGAATCTTGAAAAATCATCAGAGGTTTCAATTGTTTATGAGCTTATCTACTTTGTTGCTAGAAATTTTATAACTTAGACTTTCCAAAAAAAAAATTAAAAAATTCTCAACTAAGCAATTTTTTCGACTATTCTTCAAGATGTTACGAATTTTACTTTTGTTATATTGAGGAGGATTTAGGTATATAATTTGTCAAGGTTTGTATGAAAAAAATGCCGGGGGCGAAGTCGCGGGCGGGCCGCTAGTATCGTATAAATCCGTTGTCTAATCACGACCTGACTGTCTGGACCTTAAATAGCCTTCGTGACGGGTTTTTAAGTATAGACTGGATGAATTTTGCATTTTTTTCACAAACAATCGTAATTTTTTTGATGAGGTTGATCTAATAAGTGACTCTTTTTTAGATCGTCTATTCCCCAAGGACCTCCATTTTGTTTGCCGGTTAAAAATCCTATGAAAAAATAATAGTAATTGAGTCAGTTATGTGTGAGAAGAATAACATTGAACAACAGTATACAGTACATTGCAACAAGTGCTAGTTGTTTATTGTCGATGAGAATTCAACTCGCTTCGCTTGTGCGTTCAACTCGGCAGGTCTATCTCGTAAATATCGGCAGATAATGATTTCACGACTGTCGTTCGACCGGTTGCTAAACGTCAATCGGCGATTGCTCTACGACTACGCACAATACAATAGAGTATGCATCTATATCTTTTGTTCAAAATGAGTTAATGGCGTATCACCTTAGCAGTTTGACAGCTACACGACAGCACATAGCGAACAATTTTATCTGTCAAACTGCAATCGCTCCTAGAGCTGATATTAAATGATTGCTATTGTTATTTACATTCTTATTCAGATATATTTAATCCTACTGATATTAAAAATGAAAAAGTGTGAAAAAAAAAAGAATACAATTACGATAAAGAAGTTATTATATTTCTGGTTCTTTTAAAAGATTTATTGCATCATGAGGTTAGGGTTTAATTAGTCTTAATGGTAGTTTTCTGAGACTTGTAATGTGAGGATCTGATGATATTAAAAGTTGGTGAAACAAATCTTCCATAGTCTGTTTCTTGGAAAATTTCCGTTTGAAACTTTTACAATATTTCTTATAGAAGACCTACAGGAACTACTGCTTTGTGTATTATATTATACCCATTGTCTAATATTCTGTGAATGGTGATAATTGGCATATTATACCATAGATACCATTTCAGAAAAAGATAACAGCGATTTTCAGGGTGTATATTTTGAACTTTCCCTCGTTTATTACTAACCCACTAGATATTGTTATCAATATATTCATAATCTTCAAATCAAATTTTTGTTTATGCTATTTATTTCTGCTGATATTTCGTAATTAGACAAAAATCGCTGCGTCGAATTCCCACTATCAAGTACCAACGATGAAAATTATATGGATGGACAATTATGTGGTAACGGGGACATAATCGTGTTTAGGCTGATCTACCAACATACCCAGTTTAGTTTTAAATTCCTGCTGTACTCTTTTGTTCTCCAATTCTACTATAGATTTATCTTCCGTTCTTCTCACTTGCCACTTACATAGATTCAGTTTGTACAAGTTTAACATCCATTCATAAAATCTGATCCAGCAATGCAGCGATTACAGACCTAGCAGCAATCGCTGTTCATCTATAATTGATTTACTTAAACAGTAGTTCAATTTGCAGATGTACTCCGCTGTAACGCCACGTAAGTTGCATCTTTGAGCAGAAGCAGTATGTTTAATTGCGTTTATTGCTTTTCCATCTACAATTGTCAAAACTAAATGGTGTTTAATATAAACATTTTGCTCATTAATTACCAAGTTTGTACTTGTTAAAGTGTTAATTTGTCTTTCAACATACTTTGTCTCGTTTTGTAGTATTTCATTAGTATTAAAGATGAAATAAAAATTAAAGCATCAGATACATCTGCAATTTCACATAATTGCTTGTATTCAGCATGCCCGGAAGTACCATACAACCCCATTTACTTATTAGCTACAAATTCGTTACTTTTGTATATATATATAATATTTGTATAATAAATAATAATATAACTTCATGCTTATCTTGGCGCTAGCAATCGGCAGTTTTTTTATAAACGTGAGGCGAAAAATATACAACCGTCCCTCGTGACTTAACGCATAACAATAACGACTAGTGTTCGTCAGGTGAAGTTTCTCGATGGTTATCAGACACGGCCAAGTGTTTACGATCACGCAAATATCCATAATTTCCGTTCAATCATCATCGCTCCCATTACCCGACTGCTCTTATTACTCCAGGCTCTCCTACTCTGTGACAACCCTAAACGTCAAAGAAGTATGTTAGTACTGATTGATTCCGTTATTGCTAGTGTCGCTAGTTTCCATACTTTAAAAGTGCAATAACAGACGACTACCTAGCAACAGCAATACAATCGTATCGATAATACGCATATAAAATCTTTTTGTTTGACAGCAATAATTGTACAATTTTCATCTGTTGTTAATTGTATGCTGTTAGGTTATAGACCTGCCGTTCTCATGGGCAATAGACGACTTACCGCACGATCTGTACCTATAATTTTTTTATTGCAAATGCGGTATACGTTTGCCTGTTTTATTGTCAATTCGCGACAAGTGCGATCGCTGCACGCAAATCGTGATCACCGCAAGAAATACTCATGAGTCATGTGGTAACAGTAGAGTTGGAAAACAGTCATTTCCCGACCCAAAAAAAAACAAGCGAAAAGTTAGGACTTATTCCGTATGATTTATAAAAATAAGTCACACCGTCTCATTTAAAATAAAGCATATGATAGTGGATGTTACAACTGCGTCACCGAATTGTTTATGATATGAGTAATATAGAATGAATACCCTCTTTACTCCTTTTTAATACCATTTAATTGGAGTCATCAAAGTTTGTTTGTTTGAGTTTTCAGGTGGTGGGTGGCTAGTCACGGAACGCAACACTCTCAAATCGTTATAAGCAAGAAACTGATAGGCGATTGTCAAAGCGAAATCATAAGAATCAGGAATATATTCAAATATCTGCTAGGAGTCATCAACGATTTGGAAAAGTCAGATTTTGATAGACGGCCAAAATTAAATTATTTTGACAGTTGTATGATTTCGGAGACGGAGAAGTTTGCGAGTAATCTGAGAGACTTCTATAACACTTTCAAATTCAATCACGTCTGTCAAACGATATTGTATTTCGTAAGCAACGAGGTGTCCGCATTGTACTGTCATTGCGTGAAAGATAGATTGTATTGCTCCCGAAAGCGTTCAGAGGAAAGATTAAATGCCCAGCTCGTGTTACACACGGTTCTGGTGGCGCTGTCTAAATCATTGGCTCCTATTTTACCGCATCTGGTCGAAGAGGTATGGAGTTATCATCCCTTGTACGAGAAGCCGTTTTTCTTCACGAGAAATATACCGATTTTGTCTGTTACCAAGGATTTCGATGAAAAATTAATGGATACCCTTTTGGATATAAAAAGAGATATGTGTTTCATGACAAAAAATGAAAATTTGAGAAAATTTGAATTAAACCTTACAGTGAATAATGAATTGTTTGATGAACTGAATAAATTGAAAGAAACGGCCGCCCTTTCAGACGGCGATTTATGTGAAATTTTTGAGGTGTCTCACATTGATATTGTCAAAAGTTTAGATAAGAAATGGACATTAAATGTACGATTAAGTAAAAGGAATCAATGTTTAAGATGCAGGAAATATAACGCTTTATTTAACAGTGATAAGTGCGAGCGTTGTGAACATGTTGTACTTAATATGTAAATGTGTTATATTGTTTCATTGTGCTTATGTTATAAGAAATAAGTATAAGAATAAATAGTATTATAATAGGTCATGTATTTATTTCAACGTTTGATCATAACTTTTTCCTAATTACTCTATAAAAAATATATTGATTAGTTTAAGCACAATGAGCTAGTTCACTGTTTTTGATACTTCTTTAGGTATGTTAGAATAAATTAACGAGTATTTTTAAGTTGTTATAAAGTTGCGCGCGATTATGTAACACACCGTTTATTATTATTTATACACAGGACTGCCATCTGGTATGAAGATTTGGTGGTACGATATAATGTTGCATTTTTAGGTAAAGTGCTATTCGACAATGCCATCTGTATGTACTATTTACCATTAATATGTATTTGCTAATAATTTGTGTGGAGTGATGGTGACCTAGGATTTATTTTCGTACTAATTATTTAACACTAGAAGCGCTGAACATCCTGACCCCCCTAGAAGCGCGGATTGGTCAATTTTGGCCATTTTATTTTTGCTACAGTAATGTGAAGATATGTATACAAATAAAACTTGTAATTATGAAAGAATGTTTTTATTACATATCACACATATTTTTGGTATAGTTTGGCTTAAAATAGAAATCACAATCAAAAATTATTTAAGTTAAAATTAAATAAAATTATAAAAATGGCAATTATTACTCTTCGAAATCGCTTAATGAGCAAATGGAAAACTCTTTCGATGTGCATTTCTTGCAAACCATTTTTTACAAGCTTGGCATTTTACACACGATTTGTTACCGGCACAAGAAGACTTTACTCGACAACGAGTGCGTTTGTCTTGAAGTCCAGGTATTTCGTTTGGTATATTGATACGAGTATTAGACGTTTTCCTGCTGTTTGCATATGGCTCAGCTAGCTTTCCTCCTAACTGTGAGATAAACTCCCTTCTGCTGATTTTTTTTCTATTTAGATCACGATACAATATCCAAGAAATTATTGCTGCTAAGTCTAGCAAATTATAAAAAGTGTGAACTGGCCAACGCCTAGATGGGGCTTTGACAAAGTAGGTATTTACGAGCCATTTGATCCACAACACAACATCTACATCATACTTTGAACTATTGTACAATGATACTATATTTGGTTTGTTTTTTGTATTAGTTTCTATTTGAATGTCTGGGTGCATAGTGCTAAGGAGAAGAACATTTTTTTGTGCTTTTCTTGACGTACTGTCAAAGTGATATCGTCTTTTTTCAGTACCACTGTACTGTACAACTCTTCTTTTGCTTGTTTAACACACACATGTATTTCTCGACGAGCTTTATTTATTGTACCAACAATACTTGTTCCGTTTGACTTAAGAGTTTTAGCAACGGATAGAGACTTGAAAAAATTATCACAAGTGATATTTCTTCCTTTCTTTAGGTATGGCTGCATCAATTTTTTTACTACGTAATCTCCAAGACGTTCGTCATTTGACCTGACGTCATCCTTGCCTAGGTACGGAAATGCGTTGACTTTATATTTAGAGTCCTTATTTACAGCCAGCCAGAATTTTCGCCCGTATTTGTCGAGTTTTGAATCATAATCTGAGTAAACCTGCATCGATATTTGGAAGGGAACAGTTGTTCATCAATTGTTATGTAGGGTCCTGGCGTATAACAACTTTGAGCATTGGAAATAAAATTGTACCACACATCAGATATCAATCCAAACTTGTCATTTGTCAGTCTTTGTGTTCTTGTAGATCTCACGTCAAATCTTAAAAACTTCATAATCTCCCGAAATCTATCCTGAGACATGGTGACTTTTACAAAATCGTTACCCCATTTGACTGACCACAGTGCATCTAAATCTAAATGTTTTGCGCCTATTAATTGAATAAATATTTAATAAATTGTAATATCCTGCTTTTTCTGGACTATTTTACGGCTCACCAACACCACAACACGCACACAATCTTAGGATACAACCGCTCCGCTCAACGGCCGGAACACCACTGTCACGTGACGTCGGCGCATGAGTCAACCAATACACTACATCCCTTTCTTGTTTTATTTATTTTTATTAATTATCTATTTATCAATAAATTCAAATTATAACACGCTTCTATGTTTGTGATGGGTTTTCTTCAAGTGTGATTAACATTTATTCGTTTTCTATACGAATCAAGTATCATTGATGCATGAATAGGTAAATCAAAACTTACATTATTTAGGTGACGTAGGGTTGGTTCCAATATTCATTTCATCGTCGGTGATTTTATTTTGATCTTGGAACACGCTCCACTCTCCTTGAATCTTTTCAAATGGACTACATTCCTCCTACGAATTTGACCAGTCTCATCATTTCGAACCGTGATATCTCCTCCTTTCCTATTTTCAACTGTGTATGTTTCTGGATTGTAGTCCAGGCTTAACTTATTTTCTTTATTCATATTTTTGATATACACTTTATCTCCTAGTGTTAAATCACAATCTTCAGCCTTCCGTTTCCTATCTCCATTTTCCTTTCCTTTTTCTTTTCTTTCTTGATCCCTATCCTTAATCTCAGTATCCTGTGATATTCTTTCCATTGCATCATTTATCATAGGTAATTTATCTCTAAATCTTCTATTGAAAAAGTTCTGATGGAGTTCTTCCAGTAACAGAATGTGGTGTGCTGTTGTACATAGTTAAATAATCTAACAAACTCCTTCCAGTCTTTATTTTCAGCTATACTTATTTTAGTCTTTTTAGTATGTCACGATTCTGACGCTCAACCTCACCATTCTGCTGTGGCCAATATGGCACTGTATTAAAAGAGTGATGTTTCTTTCTGTAAGAAATGATTTAAATTCTTCGCTGATGAATTGTCTTCCATTATCTGCAGTTATTGAAGTTGGGTTCCCTAATCGACTGAATATTTCTTTAAGTTTTCTACAATTTCAGTAGAGGTGATTTTGCGACATATCTTCACTTCTTTATATCTACTGTAATAGTCAACTACAACAAATAAGTGGTCACCACTTGGAGGGGCCCATCAAATCGATCGCGATATCAATCCATGGCCCTGCTGGCAACTCACGTCGTTTCATAGGATTTGGTGAGCATGGTGTAGATACGAGAGTGCATCCTTTACACGCTTTCACGATATTTTCGGCAGATTTGTCACATCTAGGCCACCAAACTTTTGTTTGAAGTCTTGCCTTCATCGACACAATACCGGGATGTCCCTCATGGGCTGCATCTAAAACCCTTTTTCGGAGTTCCGAAGGAATCACAATTCTTGTTCCTCTCAATAATATACCCTCATGGAAGCAGAGTTCATTTTGAAAAATTTTGTATAGTTTCACGTCGTCTTTCCATATGTTGGAATACAAACCTTCCTTCACGTTTAAAATTTCCTGGTCATTCATTGAACTTTCTATTATTTCTTTGAGAGAAACAGCACGAGGTCGAGCAAAATCCACAATTTGGCAAATGTGATTGTCTTTCAATTGTATTGGAGATTTTTCTGCATCTTTACTAAGTCTGGACAGTGAATCTGCGACATTAGTTTTTCCGGGTTGATAAACAACTTTATGGTCGTACGATTGCAAACGCATAACCCATCTCTCTACCTAGCACATGGTTTGGATTTAGTACCAAATATAACTTCCAACGGTTTGTGGTCTGTTATAAGTTCAAACTTTTACCATAGAGGAATATGTGAAAATGTTCCACTGCCCATACAAGGGCTAATGCCTCTTTTCTGTCTGGCAGTAGCGGCGTTCGCAGTCAGTCAGAGTTTTGTGACCATATGCAATAATCCTGGGATCGCCTTCAGAATTAGTTGGACTAATACTCCACCCAAAGCCACTGGGCTTGCATCTGCTATGACAATCGTACGATCGTTTTCATCATAATATCCTAAGCTAGATATATTTGTCATGATTTCCTTCAACGATTCAAAGCATTGCTGTTGTTCTAGTCCCCAGAGTTCTGCAATATTGGTTCGATCTCCGTTTTTATTTCGTAGCAGTGTTTTAAGCGGCTCTGTGACTGTTGCATAGTTGGGAATCCATTTGCTCACGAAATTAACCAGGCCTAAGAAACTTTGTAGTTCTCCAGTTGTTTTGGGCGCTCTGAATTCTTTTATTGTGGAAACGTATTTTCCCAATGGTCTCACCCCTTCTGCTGACATTCATGTCCTAAAAAACTAACTTTAGTCATCCTAAAAGAACATTTGTCGTTTCTTATTATTACATTATTATCATTCAGAACAGACATTACTTTTTGTAGTCGCGAATCATGCTCATGCAAGTCCTTTCCATATATTAAAATATCATCAATGTAATTTACTACCCCTTCACAGCCCAAAAGCATATGTTCTAGTGTTTTCTGAAAAATTTCTGGGGCACACGATATTCCAAACATAAGTCTCTTGTACCTGAATAAGCCTTTACTGGTTATGAAGGTGGTTATATGTCTCGTAGCCGGATGTATTTCAATTTGGTGAAATGCGTCTTTTATATCAATTTTGTAAAACTTTTGCATCTTTCATTTTAGGTAACAAGTTATCCATTGTAGGCAATGGGTGATTTTCACGTATGATGGCTTCATTAGCTCGACGCATGTCTATACAAAGACGTACTTTATTTTCTTTCAACACTGGCACTACAGGTGATACCCATTTAGAAGAACCTACAACTGGTTCTATAATATCCCTTTGTTTAAGCTCTTCAATTTTGTTCTCAATTTTAGCTTCTAAAGGTATAGGGATCCTTCTGTAGGGTTGTGACACGGGCGGAATTGAATTATCAATCGGTAAATGTATTATCACATCTTTGAATTTGGGAAATTTTTCCATATGTATTGATTAACTTCCGCATTCAATCCGATTTTCAGTACTCCTAATGATATTGCGGTAGTTTTTCCTAAGAGATTTCTCGTGCCATCACACACGACATAGAAAGTTGAGTATTCGTATCTCGATCCTACTTGTATCCGAGCTTCAAATGATCCTTTAATCATTAGTGGGCTAGTACTACCATAGGCCATAAATGTTACATTAGGATTTGGATGTTGATTATACAAAATAACTTTGTTTTTCTTTAATGTTTCCCAAGTTGCTTTCGTAATCAAATTTTGCTTGCAGCCCGGTCAATCAACATCTTAGTTTCTACTCCAATAGTGCAGTCAATTTCGACATCGTCATCAATATGGAAGACGTACTCGGTTTCTTCCTCTTTCTGTGCCATCTCGTTCGAGGAATCACGCAATTGATTAACTTCATTCTTCTCCCTTTCAATTCGACCTTTCTTTTGATCATGGCTGTATTCTTTCTCTATTTTTCTCTTAAAAGCTTGTCTAGTCCTGCAATATTGTCTAAAATGTCCTTTGAGACCACACTTTAGACACTCTTTATCTCTTGCTGGGCATTTGGTATCAGTTGCAACATGTCTGGGATTACCACATCTACCTCATCCACGTTGTACATTCCTTGGTTTGTCAAAATTTCTTTTAAATCTACTGTTCACCTTATTTTACTTCCTCATTTCCATTTGATTTTGCAAGATCTTTAAATTCCTCTAGTTGTTTATTTACAAGTTCTAGTGTATTTGCCTCTGTGATTACTCGGTCTAATGTAATTTCATCTCCAATACGTAGTATCTTTTTCCTCAGTTCGGGTAAGTAACATTTTTCCATTATTTGATCAATAATATTTCCATCTTTATCAGTAAACTGACATTTATCAGCTTGTTTTCTGAGTCTCACTAGGAATTTTTCAAATTTTTCTTCAGGTTCTTGTTTGAGAATACTGAATGTATGTCGCTCGTAAACTCTACTCTGCTTTGGTGCAAAGTAGGAATCTAGTTTAGATATTGCTACTTCAAACACGTCCACGCCTTCGCTTGGTTCGATATTAGCTCCAGGAATATTGTAAAATACTTCTTGCAAATCTAAACCCCCGAAATGTAGAAGGGAGGCCTTTTTCTTTACGTCTTTATCAATGTTGGACGCTTCCAAATATATAAACAACGCTCGTTTCCATCGCTCCCATCAAACCCCCACCGAGGTAGATTCACCGTTACAGTCGAACTTTTCCAATTAAAGCAGTGGCAGGAACGATACGCCGAGGGAGGCACAGGTGAAATCACCAAATGCTTCTTTCCCCGAGTGGAACAAGCGTACCGGGTCCTCGGAAAAACAGAAATGACGTCCCACTTGGCGCAAACCCTTACAGGGACATGGCGGGTTCACGAGTACCTACATAGGTTCAAGCTGAAGGACTCGCCATACTGCGCCTGTGATCCCGCTAAAATCCAGGACGTGCTGCACGTTCTCGAGGAATGTCCAATGTTTCTGCAGGAGCGTGTGGCACACAAACGATTGGCGTCATTGTCGGAGAGTTTCCAGCAATAGTTGAAGACGACCAAAAGAGAAAAGTTTTAAGCTATTGTTGTAGAGTAACAGAAAGAACCTCAAAATTGAATAGAACTTGATAAAGAAGGGAGATTATAGAGTACAGATAAGTGAAGAGGGAAAATTTACATAATGAAATGCAAAGTGGAATATAGGGATGATAGGGAAAAATAAATGTAATTAGTTATAACGTAGATTAAGATAAATGAGTTGTATAAAACGATGTAACAAATGTAACTGAGAGGGTTAAAAAAAAAAAAAAAGATATATATATATATACATATATATATAAAAATAAAAAAAAAAATAAAATAAAATAAATAAATACATAAATAAACAAATAAAAAAAAAAGAGCTAAGATAACAAACTGAAAAATGAAAAGAAACTTTATTTGACCCTCCCCTATCACCCCTATAATGTGAGAGATGGACATGCGAATGATGTATAAACCTGAGAAAAAGTATAAAAGGGCCGTGGTCGCCATGCCACGGGGGCAGCAGTATTTAAAAAATAAAAAAAATATCCTTCAGGAGCGAATCGAAGCCAACATTGTACATCTTGTTGAAAATATTCTTAAAAAAATACTGTTTTACTTGCAAATGAGGTCTATCTTCAGCTTTATCTTGAGGTTTATCTTCAATTTTATCTTGATATATTTTCCATAATTTTGTAATATTTAATTCTGATGGTAAATATAAGTTTACTGGCGATTTAGGCTTACAACAATGAAGTTCAGCTACTTCTAAGTGTTCAATAAACTTTTGAGTAGGTACTCTTATTTTTCCGCGTAAAGTAACTATTTTATGGTTGATACCACAATTATCTTTGGCGACATTGCATCCGTCTTTGTGAGATCTTTGAACAATTCCCTTAACTCAATCTTTTCTCACTTGTGATAATCCAAGCATAGCATTTTTACACACACTTACTTGTTTTTGAGGATTCTTTATAGCCATGTAGACTACACTTAAATGCTTTAGGCCTCTATAATGATTTACCAGTCTTGTTCTAACATGTTTGGAGATACAACATTGTTTTAGTATGAAACTTCTCACTGTATACAAACTATGAATTAAAATTTGTCACTGCTCGATTGAAAAATCGACTCTTAACAAAACTTGTAAAACAAGATTTTATTTTAATTTAGGCACCAAAAAATAAAAATAAAATAGTGTCAATTAAATTCACCAGCCCAGTGGTTTAGGTTTTTGATAAATTGCAAAAAGAGCATATCGGTGGCGTTTCTTCAAATATTTATATAACTTTTCAATTTCTGTTATAAGAACAGCAATTACTTTTATAACGGCTTGCAATGCTGTCAATACATTTATTTTTTAAACATATTTTTGTGCGATAAATAAATATGCAAAAAAGTAATTAAATTGTCTACTTAGCTACTGACACTTTAATTTTTACATCGACCGATATGGCAAAACAGTTATAACTATACTCACAATTCTCGTCGTTTTATCTTGTTTCTTTATTTGTTTACACACCTCACTTCCTTACGTTTATGGGGAACAGGTTTATTTTTGATAAATCGGACCTAATTTAAATTAAAACCAACACGAAATTACAGTATAAATGCTTTGGCGGCCATTGCACGCAAGAACTACGCCGTGAGACAAGTGTAAAAAACGCAATGCTCTGGTTGGTCAGCGTGGTTGGCGGTGAACGATATTGATCATTAAAAAATATAACAGGTTGAAAAAAAAAATAATTTTGATGCTCAACATTACTAAGGATGTAGCGATGTTGGTACAAGATGAATTTTTTGAGTTTCATTACGACACTGGCGTTCGATTCTTCGCATGACGTCAGAATTATCTGGCTTTGAATAAAGACTCGAATATCAGTTTTCTAATGTATATCTAATTTGAGTCAAATATGTTTACACAAATCGATGCAATACAACTTCAACTGCTAGAATAAAAATAAATCAATATCCTCTAATAAATGAAAGAAAAGAAAAAATGGCATTGATTATGTAACAAAAAAGAAATATATGACAGTTATTTTTTTCTGTTGCTTTCATAGGTTGTATTCTCGCCAAATACTGTCTTAAACGTACACCCATTAGAAGCTCATCACAGTCTTCAGGAATTGGCGATGCTTTAGGCTTTGGCAGAGTTTTGGTCAGACAATCGGCGATCATCGTGTCGGTGTAGTTGTCATATCACCAGATTTTCCTTTGTCCCTTTTGTAGTGATGATATATGTCAATATGCTTGAATCTTGAATGGCGACAAGAGTCATCTGAAGGTATAATCGCACTTTGATTATCACAAAACAAGATGGTAGATGTACTTTCAAACGAAGACTGCATTTCATAATGTTACACGAAAAAGCTTCTCTGGTTGCAGTTGCGATCGCTATTTGTTCAGCTTCGGCTGTGAATAAAGCAATAGTTTTTGTCTCCTTGAATTCCTCCTCCTCCTAGAATTCATGACATTAGCAAATTTTAAATACATATACTGTGCAAGACCTTTTTTTACAGTTTAGGATTAAGAAACTGTTGGTTCTGGAATATAGCACACTGGCATGCGTTGCTGCCTCCGCCACTTAAACTATCTCTGTCCTTTGAACTTTCTACAGCTTATTGTAACTCCTTTGTTACCTTATTTTTCATGCATTTTTTTACTGCATCTAGTCGACTGCTTTCATATGTTTCCATCCATCTCAACCGGAACTTTGGGTGAAAAGCCACGGCAAGTTGGCACTGTTCAACGTCCAGAAGGTCGGACGTTGGTCCAAACCTTTTCTTTATGCCATTCAATAAGACATTGGCTGAAGCTGTGCAGTTTACTAGGCCCTTAGACTATATTTTTTTAATTTAAAGACAGTTGCTACAATTGTCGGTAGCAGTGATCCGAGATATGCTTGAGCTACTCCTTTAATACGATTAAGGGCACTAACGACAAGTGCCATAACCTGTAAATAAATATTAACAATATAAATGACATGGTATGAAGTAAAAATATCCGTGTGACATCAAAGAAAAAATAATGTCACTCCATCTCTCCCCGTGGAGGTTGTTTAATAGAGTTCATTATACAGTAATTCAATAAGTAAGGCATTTTTAATAAAGTCATTATTTAGGATTGTATGATGTGGACTTTATTATAGAAAAAGAACATAGGCTACTTTTTACCGCGGGAAAATGTCGAGCTCCCACGGGAAAATCGAAAAACCGTACCTTTACATACTCCTTCATTACAGTCACTTCTGGGTCATTGAAAGTCGGAATTTTTAGTTGAGTCATAACGCTCTAAAGAGAAGGCCTTTTTATTTCCAATATTCCGTTGAGAATAACAAGAGCATCATACATAGAGTTCCACCTCGTTGTATTTGGAAGGACGAGTCGTCTGCCTAATTCAGCGTAAATGCTATCCGCTGTTACCGTATTACGTGAATGCTGATTTCAGAGAGTACGTGCTTGGCTATGGAACTTTTGTAAGGCGTCTCGAAAACAGTTATTTGTAGGGCAGCATTTGCATCTTTGCTTGCGACCAAATTGAAGGTATGCGCAGCATATTCCATGTAAGTATTGATATTTTCTAATATATCTTCATCAGTTTCATTGCACTGGTAACGATCCGGGGTATTCAGTATATTTTCTACTGAAATAAATTGTAAGTCATAATCTTTATAAAGATTGAAACTCAGTCGTATCCAGGGATTTTATTTTTAAATGGTTTTTATATAATCACTATTAACGTAATTTGTCACGAGTTCAATTATGCTTTTAGATGTGCTGCAACCAGTTTTCACATAAGTCGAACAGAATTTAACTAAGTAATTTGGCATCAAGTTAGCATTTATTGCGGTCGCTCGAATTTGCGGATCAGCAAAAACACGAATAACACTTGCAGAAATCAGCTCGTCACGCAATCCCGCCGCGATGGATAAGCGAAATGTACGGATCGTCTTATGTTTTTATTACATCAGATAATACGTTAGCTACGTCAACTTTTTTAAAGCACAGCGGTATATATATATATTATAATAAAACAACGTTTTGTAGTGAAGATCGAGTAATCAACTGACAGATGACTCGTACATTTTTTTAGCAACAAGAAAATTACATAGATGGCAGCACTAGTCTTATATTGTAAAGATATCATAAACAACACCCCCACTATATCTAACAATATAAACATACCCAATTAAAATTAAACAACTTGTACACCCAACTTATTTAAGAAATAATAATGTTTAACTGAACACAAACTTTTGGTGAACAAATCAGCAGGCATTTCGTTGGTTGCCAAATACTTAACATTAACAATACTATTAGCTACACATTCTCTACAGAAATGATATTTGATATCAATGTGTTTTGTCCTTTTGTGAAAGACTGGATTTACAGTTAATTTTTGCGCACTCTGATTGTCATTGAAAAGATCAATAGTGTACAATTTCTGTGTTATCTCACTTTGTAAATTTCTTAAATAAACTGCTTCTTTACAGGCTTCAGTGATCGCCATATATTCGGCTTCACTGCTAGATAAAGCAACAGTTTTCTGTTTTCTTGTTTCCCAAGATATTACACAACCAGATAACGTAAAACAGACTCCAGTGTATGACCTCCTGTCTATAGTATTAGCACCCCAATCGGCATCAACAAAACCTTCTAAAATTGAGCTCCCATCAGCAGAATATTTTAAACCATAATTCTGTGTACACTTTAAATATTTTAATACACGCTTGACATATGAACAATGTTCCTTTGAAAAACAATTATTAAATTGACTCAAAAAAGATACTGTATATGCAATATCTGGCCTGGTTAGAACCGCTAAATACATGAGACAAACAATTATCTGTTGATATGGAAAAACATCTACACAATGCTCAGTATTAGAATCTACATTCAACTTCATTTCCATCGGAGTCTTGACAGGTTTACATTCACTCATGTTAAACTTATACAACAATTGTTCGATATAATCTCTCTGACTCAAAGTTACAGAATGCTGAAATTTATCATAACTTACATTTACACCGAGACACTTTCGTATTTCTCCTAAATCCTTAATTTTAAACTTGCTTGCTAGAGCATGCTTTAAATAGTTAGTCTCCTTAACATCATTTGAAAAACGAAAAATCGTCCACAAACAATGTGACAATAGTCTTTTGACCTTGTGACATTTTTGTAAACATACATGGTTCTATTTTGACTTAACATAACCCATGTTTAACAAACACTCATCTACTTTCTTGTACCAAGCTCTTGAGGACTGCTTCAGCCCATAAATAGCCTTTTTAACTTGAGTACTTGACCATTTTGTGTTTCTCAGAAAACCTTTTGGTATTTTCATATAAATAGTTTTATCAAGAGTGCCGTTCAAGCAGTTGTTACATCAAGATGTGTTGTACTTAAGCCTAGCTGTACTGACAATGCAAAAAGTAACCTCAATGTTGTATGTCTCACAACGGGAGAAAAAGTTTCCGTAAAGTCCACACCTTCAATTTGTGAATAACCTTTAGCCACTAAACGCGCACGAAAACGAACTTTATTCTCGCTATCATACTTCTTACAAAGAACCCATTTGCACTGTACCACTGTACCATCCTTTGGAGGATCACTTAACTCCCACGCATCATTGTCTTTGAAACACTGTAACTCTTCACTCATTGCCGACTCCCACTGAGTCCTTTCTGGTCCATTCAAAGCGTCATGTAAAGATAAACCAGCCGCATCCACATATGTTTCGTTGTCAACGCACAGGTTTGAGAACCCATATCTGTCTGGAACCTTCCGTATCCGTTTGTTCAGGCACTGAGGGCTTCTATTCCCATCATCCTTCAGTATGCTGTCTGAATCTTCATAGTCTGTAGGAACATATGTTTCATCGTTAACATCTTGGAAACTATCCATAGAACTTTCCGAGTTATTGGTAATTGAATCAGTTTCTTGTTGTTCTGTATCATCAGGGTTCTTACATTCCCCACTGAATCAATATCCTGATCTTGAACTTCGATGAAATGTTCAGGTTTTGATTCCTTCTATGATGATAACATCTCTACTTGTTGATATATTCCTTGTCTCTGGGTTGTAAACTCTATATCCTTTTATGTTGTCTGGATATCCCATTAGAATACATTTGACTGCCTTTTTATCCCATTTTCTTCGCTTTTCTTTAGCAACATGGACCATCACAGTGCTACCAAAAATTCTGATATGACTGATATCTGGTTTGGAGCCAGTCCATAGTTCAAACGGAGTTTTGTTGTCTAATGTTGCTGCTACAATCCGATTCTGTAGATACACTGCCGTATTTGTGGCCTCAGCCCAGAACTCTTTGCTCAAATTTGCATCAAAAAGTAGACACCTTGCCTTTTCTACAATTGTACGATTGAATCGTTCACACAATCCATTCTGTTGAGGTGTATATAGATTGCTTTTCTGATGAATTATGCCAAATTTATTCATGTAATCTGCAAATTCTTTATTACAATACTCGAGTCCGTTATCACTTCTTAATACCTTGATTGTTCTCTTTGTTTGATTCTCCACATGAGCTTTAAAAATCTTGAAATATTTCAAAGCTTCGTTCTTGTGTTTCAGAAAATAAACAAAAGTCATACGACTATAGTCATCAACAAACAACAAGAAGTATCTTGAGCCCCAACTGACACATTTTCCATTGGTCCACATATGTCTGTGTGCACAATATCTAGTACATTGCTACTCCGATGACCAGTGCTCTTAAACGGTAGTCGACACTGTTTTCCTTCACAACATGTTGTACATGAGGACTTGCTTATATCAGCTTTTTCTTTAAGTGACATACCTTGTACAGCATTTGGCATCTGATTTAAATAATCTTTATTGACGTGTCCTAATCTGCGATGCCATATCATTACCGACTCAACAGATGCTGCTAAACACTCTTGTTTTAACAGATTCACCCTGTATACTCCGTTGACCATCACTGCCGTAGCAACTAAATCATTCTTCTGATTATGAACTAAACAACCATCTTCTGTGAAAGATACACTGTTGTCTCTTAATCAGTTGACTGACTGACAGTAAGTTCGTGGTCAGACTTGGCACACACATTACGTCCTTCACCACGATATCGTACTCATGATTATCTGTAGTAGTCGTGATTTTACTTCGCCACAACACAAAACTGACGCCTTTTCACTGTTTGCAACAACAATTTCTTTGTTTTGTTCATACTTTGCATTCATAACCCAACTTTCATTCGCTGTTAGGTGTACGCTAGCGCCTGAGTCGATGTACCAATCATCTCTTTTGAAATTTCCACTGAGAAAAACTGCACTGAATGCATTAGATTGTATTCGATCTTTAGTTTTCTGCATTGGAGAGTGCTTTTCGTTCGTACATTGATTTTTGTAGTGTCCAATTTGTTTGCAACGGTAGCATTGTATTTGTTTGACGTTTGTCTTTACTTGGCCAGTGTTGCTATTATCAATATTACTTTTTCCTGCCATAGACAAATTCTTGTTCGGTCTTCTGTTAAACTTCAAATTCGGACTGTTCGAACGAATGGCGAAAGCACCCTCAATTTCACTCTCTGAATGACTTGCCAAATCCATGTCCAACAATTTTGTTTTGATTGAATCTGCCGTTATAGGAATACCGGAATGCTCAATTGTCATTATCATAGGGGAGAAACGATCAGGCAGTCCCGCTAATAATAATGACCCTGTCCATTGATCATTGATCTCGAATCCTGTTCCGCTAAGCTTTTGTGCCGTATCGATAATCTGCGTAACATAGGACGTCATCGAACTGCAATTCTCTCTGCGAATCGAAATTAAATTTCTGAGTAGACTTATTCTTCGTGAAAATCCGCTATCATCAAACAACTGTTTTAGCTTTTCCCACAGTTCCTTCGAGGACTTTACACTTTTCACGTGTACATACAAGGACGGGTCGATTGTCATAATCAACTTCGCTTTGGTTTTTTCGTCGTCTGCAGTTTTTACTTCCACCCCTGCATCAGGCTTCACACAGTGCTTCATGCCTTCAAGGATTAAAAAATTCTCTGCTGCAAAACACCATTCGCCATAGTTATCGCGCCCCGTCAGCTTGGGTACGTTAATTAGATAATTTGCCGACATATTTGAAATTACGATACTATTTCGCTGCGATTTTTACAACAATCCGTCACAATACTGTCCATTCACGTTTTTTAACACTTGCTAAACTTGCAAAATACTGGTTAAAAAAAACTTAGAGCAAGCTATCGGCCCATAACCTATAATAAAACAACGTTTTGTAGTGAAGATCGAGTAATCAACTGACTGATGACTCGTACTTTTTTTAGCAACAAGAAAATTACATAGATGGCAGCACTAGTCTTATATTGTAAAGATATCATAAACAACATATATATATATATATATGACGGAGAATCCTCTTTCGAGGGGCTTGGCATCTTGGTAGCGATGAAATAACAACGCACACAGCTTCTCAATTAGTTGTATTCACTCACTATTAAGTTAGCTCACAAAAATAATCAAAAACCGTTAGGATGAAAACAGATTTGAAACGTGGTGAACCCGGCACAGAGCAAGCACGACAACTTAACTCGACGACGCCTCGGACAAGAATGAATTTTCTCGAACAAGAATGAATTTAAAATAACGAACGAACTTTCCCTACAACTCAACGTTCACTTCACTCATTCAATCACTTCTTCCGGTTCGCGATTGAAACAGTGCTGCCATCTTGTCCGTACCAACCTCACCCAAAGCCGTCAGCTTGACGTTTCATAAACAACAAAATGAACCATTACAAAATTAATTCGGTAAACTAAAACTAGATGGCGTTGCTTGTATTCAGATTCCTCGACACTATATATATATATATATATATATATATATATATATATATATATATATATATATATATATATATATATATATATATATAAGATCAAGGGTTCTTCATAAAGCACAACACAATGTGATTCATCTAAAACAGAGTTTATTTATGAAATACAAATCAGTTTAACATGAAATATAACAATTGAAAGAAAAATAATAAAAAGGTGGTTACCTAAAACAGAGAATCGACAATTAAATGTTCATGCCTTACTCATCTTATTACAAAACTTTACGTTTATTTTACTAATCATAATTCGGTCTTGTTTCTTTTCTCTTACAAACTCAAATTAGTGTCAATGTCAATGTCATTGTCATTGTCAACGTCATTATCAACATCACAGGTTTCATCACCTAGGGTGTGCAATTTTATAAGTAGAGAAAAAAAAAAAATTGTGTGCAAAACTTATTAATCAAATAAGTACAGGAATGAGCTTTGTGACATGATACAATCCAAGAGATCTTGAACCTCGACCAGTATTTATCTTAAAACAGAATCTGATATTTTTCTTCAATTACAAAGGGACCAATTCTAATTTCATCCAACTTTTTTGTTTAATTTGTTTCCATAATCAACATACCTTATCTCCTTTTTAAAATCATGTTGTAATCTATTTTTGGCAAATAAAGTTTTATTATATTCATGCGATTTTATTGACCTTTTTAGTGCTACTTTCCTGTCTTCCTCTAAACTTTTGTTAATAACTGTCTTTCTTTTAATTCATTTGGTAGCAAGTCTGTGGACTCACCTGATAGCAAGTATTTAGGAGAAAATCCTGTTACGGAATGGTTAGTTTCATTGTATCTATTTCTACATTCTTCTGCTACTTTTGACCAATTTCCTTTTCCATTAGATTCATTCATTTTGCATCTTATTTTGTTTACAATAGTCTGGTTTAACCTTTCGTTTAAACCATTTGAGAATGGCGCATCTACCGCAGTAAGTATTAATTGAATATTTCGGTTCTTAAGGTAATCCCTAAACTCAATCGAATTAAAAGCTGGATATTGATCAGAGAGTAAGATGTCTATTGTTTCCTCTTGAGGAATTTTTTCTATGAGTTTAATAAAATCTCGAGCATGTTGATTCTTAGAACACAGGATATATGCATATCTCGTGAAGTGGTCTAGTAGATGTAGATATCTTTTAGTTGATCTTTGACCCCAAATCCTCCTATTGTATCCAATGAAATTATTTGAAAGGGTCTAGTCGCTGGACCTAATTGTGACATAAAACCATATTTTCTATTTAATCTTGTTTTATTTTTATGCATATTTCGCAGTTTTGCATATATATTTAATATTTTCTGATAGGTTGGGTGCAGTATAAAATGGTTTTATTTTAGATTCTATTTGATTTATTCCAGCATGACAGTATCTTTCATGGGTCTTTTATTATAGTTTTGCTGTAATCTTCACTAAGTATTATTTTTTTCTGTTATTCTTATGTTTTTATAATAAATTCCATCTTCTAACATAATATTTTTTCAAGTTTTGAATTTGCAAATTTTGTGTTTGATCATACTTTATGTCCTGAATATCAATAATATTTACCATTCTTAAGTTATCTTCATTATTTGAATCAATGTCCATTACTGGGTTTCTGCTAAGACAGTCTGCTTCTGTATTATTTTTCCGGAAAATATTTTATTTCGCAATTATACTGTGACAGGTAAAGTGACATATCGCCTAATTCGTCATCAGGTCTGTTTTTATGTTTAGGTTTTCTAAAGGCTTATGATCTGTATAAACAGTAAAATGGTTTCCTATTAACCAATGTTGCAAAATTTTATGCTCTCTTTTATGGCATTCCAAAATATAGCTTTTATTTTTGTGAATTATTTAATTTTTAGAAAAATATGCTACTGGCTTTTCTTGACCATCGTGCTGAATTTGTTTTAAAACTGCTCCTATTCCTACGACACTAGCATCTGTATAAATTAATATTGGGGCTTGTGGATCATAAATAGCTAGTATTGGCTTGGAACATAAAAGTCTTTAACTTTTGGAATGCATCCTCACACTGTTCTGTCCAAGTAAATTTCTGATCTTTTTAGCAATGTATGTAAAGGATTAAGAACTATTGAGACATTTGGAATGTATTTTCCATAAAAATTAATTTTTCCTAAAATTGGCGTATTTGTTTTCTATTTTGAGGAGCAGGAAAATCTTTTATTGATTTTAAATTGTCTTTTAGAGGTGTAATCGTATTTCTTTGTATTATATGACCTAAGTACTTAACAGAATCACATGCAAATTTACATTTTGTTAATTTTAGCCTAAAACCTTCTTCTTGAATAGCGTCTAACAATTTTCTTAAGTGTGTTATATGTTCATCGAATGTCTTAGAAAAGATTAATATATCGTCAATAAAATTCACTGCAAATCCTGTCAAACCATTTTTCTTATAATATTTCCCAAAATCCGTTGAAATATGGTGATGATTCTTAAGACCAAAGGTAGACAAGTCCACTGGTAATGACCTTCTTGGGTAACAAAGGCAGTTTGTGTCGGTCTGTAATTCTTAAAGGAATAGACCAAAATGCTGAATTTATATCAAGAGTTGTATAATACTTACAATTTATTGTTCTTGTTATTAAATCTCTATGAGAGGAAATGGTTGTGATTGAGGTATTATTATTTTATTTAAATCTCTGAAGTCTATGCATAGTCTGCTTTTTACCTTCATCCCTCTAAAAGCTAAAGTAACTGGTGCTGCAAAAGGACTGTAAAGATTCTTCAATTAATTCATGTTTTAATAGTTGTATGATTTGATCTTCTATTTCTATCTTGTCTTGAAGTGAACATCTATATGGTCTTTTATAGCAATATTTTTCTACTTCAAATCTATACAGGCTTCTGTGCTTCTTCACTTTTCCTGTGTCATATTTATTTTTAGCAAAAATTTCTGTGTAGCTATTCAATAATATGTTTATCTGTTTTCTTTGGTCGATGTTTAAGTATTTTGTATCTATACTAAATTTGTTTGTATCTATCCCTTCATTAAAGTTTACTTCATATTCTTTATCTTCCGTGTTTGTTTCCATATTTTTAATCTCATTGCTTTCATTTTACCATTTGTTGTGAAGTCATATATTTTCTGTACTTGAATATTCAAATTCTCATCATGAGTTAATCCAAATTTATGTATTGAATCTAGTCCTAGTATTAGATCATACTCAAAATTTTCATTTTCAAAGATAAATGCATTTATTTTAGTCTTCTTGTGTAATAATTCTGCATCTAGTGTAATAAAACCTTTAGTTTTACCCTCCACTTATTGTTTTATTGTGTTATAACAGTAATTTGGCTTCATATCTGTCACCTGAACTAATTTTGAGTTTATTAAAGATATACGTGAACCAGGGTCATCATAACCCCTTAACTTCTAATGTATTGTTTAACAACACCGCAATCTCAATTAGTGGAGGGAATTTTAGTTTTGGATCTTCATTACTTAGTTCAACTTGTAATATTGAATTAGAATTAAGATTTTTATCATTGATTGTCTTCTTTTCATAGCTATACCAGCAAACATTCTCTGGATGAAATCTATTTAATTTTCCTTTATTTTCACAAATCCTGCACGCTGTTTTGTCACCTCTCTTCATTTCTTGTTTGTAGTATTTTTTTCTGTGCTGAAGATTTTCTTTGTCTCAATTTTTCTTGTTTGATTTTCTAGTCCTCTTATGCAGTTATATAAGTCATTTACTTCTTGAAGATCTTCTCTGTCTATTCTATCCATAATGAAGTTCGGTAGACCAATGGCGATCAAATAAATCAGGGTTTGTGTATCTATTGATTTGTTTATCTCTAGTAAGAGTCTCTTTTTAAGAGCATATTCCAACATTGATCCTTGTATGTATTTAAAATTCATAGCGTACCTTATTGGTGACCAGCTTTTATCGACAAATGTTTCAATTAAACTTTTCTTCCATACAAGCCAATCTGAATCTATAGTATGTTTGATAATCATTGAGGTGTACCAATCGGTACAAGTATCTTCAAAAGTAATCTTAAAATTTCTACTTTTGCAGGTCTGTATCTATTTGTAAACGTGTACATTCACTTTCGAAAGTATCTAACCATTGTTTAACATTCGTTGTATTTCTTGAAAATTTCTGTATTGAAAATTCTGTAGCTAATCTTGTCTTATTTTCTGTTTTTCTTGACAACGTTGGTGCCGTTGATGACGACTCATAACTTTGTTCTAATTTTTCAAGTAAAAACCCATCAAATTGTAAGTTGTCATCATCTAAATATGTTGATTTCATTTCCTTGGTTAATGTTATCCAAACCTGTCTCTTGTCATGCCTTTTCTGGAGAGATTTTTTTATTTTGTCGAATATTTCATGTTTTATTATTTCTTTGTGTAAATGCACTGCTTGATACTCTCTAGGCACCACAAAGGTTTGGTTTTGTGTTTCCGTAATAGAGGTTATAGCATAAATATTCGTCTTATTATCTTCTGGTTTTGCTTTTACAATAAACTCAAATCGTAATTTCTCCATTTTATAGGTTAACCGTGTGTTTGTTTCTGCACGCGTAATAATTGTCGATTTATAAGATCAGGGTTCTTCATAAAGCACAACACAATGTGATTCATCTAAAACAGAGTTTTATTTATGAAATACAAATCAGTTTCACATGAAATATAACAATTGAAAAAGAAAAATAATAAAAAGGTGGTTACCTAAAACAGAGAATCGACAATTAAATGTTCATGCCTTACTCATCTTATTACAAAACTTTACGTTTATTTTACTAATCATAATTCGGTCTTGTTTCTTTTCTCTTACAAACTCAAATTAGTGTCAATGTCAATGTCATTGTCATTGTCAACGTCATTATCAACATCACAAAGGTTTCATATATATATTTTTTTTCTTTTTTTAAATGTTTCAACTACGTTTATTTGTGACCCAAGATAAGTTTAAGCGTCTCTTTTCAAATAATTCTCCATCCGTGAGAAGCATTGATTATCGTTCCAATTATTTATTTTCTTAGCAAAATCTACCTCTCGTCACCAAACTTCAATATCATACAGACTAGGGTCGAAATTTGAAATATTGTGCGGTTGGTTAGATCGTATTACAGTATTAAGCAAACTCAGCGCATTACCACAGTCAAACAGTCAATACTTGTTCAGAGGATACACCACGAACGGGCTGCATTTGAGGTGAGCCGTCTAACGTAAGTGTAACTATCTTATCGCGACCGATAGATCGGCTACGTCTTCGTCGATGTGTAGAATTAGGAGGTGGTGTGTCTGAAGGTGTTCTTTTGTACATGAAAATCAGCGTAAACGTGTTGGAATAACACCTAAAATTTAATTAACCGAGTCTGTGCTACTAGTACTACGAACGGTACGCTACTTTGGAAAAAAACGTGTTCAAAAAAAAAGACAAAACATCGTTTTTTTCTAAGAAAAAATAGTATTTTTTAATCTTTTCTATGAGAATGTTTTAATTGATAAGTTTTAAACATGGTATAAAACATAGTTTAAAACACTTCTTGTCATAAAATATATTATTAGGTACTTACCTACTTACAAAAAATAAAAGCAGTTATAAAAGTGAAACACCAATAAATATTTTACACAAATCAGAATTATTTATTAAACTAATTTTTAACTTCTAATCTTTTTTCATTTCACCTTCCTTTGCTTAACTTATTCTTCGTCAACTTCATCTATGTAGTCCACAGTTGATTGTTCTTTCTGATTGAGCGCTCTCATGATCGTTACTAATTTCGCTGCCTTTTCTGTGCCAAGTCGGTTGAGTATTTTTGAGTGTACTAATCCTGTCTGTTAACTTGTGTGGACGAAAACACTATTTTACACAATAAACTTATTTATTAATTAAGAATTAAATGTACAACTTTAAAATAGACGTTTTAGCATTAACAATTTTAAAGTGACAGACGACCAAAAATTAGAGAGAGCACCAAAGTGCATACAAGCCCATAAGAACGATATTGAAGGCGCGAAATTTAAACACATTATTGACATTTTATTTTAACACTGTTCCTAAATTCGAGCCTTTTATATAATATTAATTACAAAACAATAAATAACTAGTAACTATTGACATATTCTATACCTCATAGTAACAATTAAGTATCAAACTTTGAAATATCAATACTGTTTCATTAATTTAAATTTATCTTTAGGCAAACCTTTGGTAAAAATATCAGCATATTGATTAGCACTGTGTACATAATTTAAACTTATTATATTATTGTGGTATTTATCTTTAACAAAATTGTACTTAATATCAATAGTGTCTACATTTCTTATGGAATTCATTATTCTTAATCACACTAATAGCACTCTGATTGTCAATATTTATACACACAGAGTTCTGTTTGTATTCACAGATATCACAAAGTAGCTGTCTTAGCCAAATAGCTTCTTTGGTGGCTGCACATACAGCCATGAATTCAGATTCGGTAGTCGATAATGTCACAGTTTGTTGTCGCTGTGTAGACCATGTGACAGCAGCTCCACTTTTGAGAAAAACATATCCAGTTATTGATCTCCTAGTCTCTATGTCATTTGCAAAATCAGCATCGCTATATCCAATTAAATCAGTGCTCTCAGACTCAGACATGTAGTTTAATCCCTGAACCTTAGTTTCTTTCAGATATTTTAATATCTTCATTACAGCATTCCATCGTGAGTCATCATAAGAATGTAAGTATCGACTTACCTGACTCACAGCAAACATTATGTCGGGTTTGCTTACAATAGCTGCGTGTATCAAAGATCCAACTGCCTCTTGATATGGATGATCTTTCTTTGGCTTATCATCCGCCTTCTGGAGTTTTACATGAGGATCGGCAGGAATACTGTTGGAATTAGCATTATGCATATTAAATTTCTTTAATAACTGGTTGATATAATTGGTTTGATGAATGAAAATACCATTTTCATGTCTTTCAATTTGCATACCAACAAAGTTTGTTAGACGAGAACATACTTTTAGATCAAAATTAGATTGAAGATCATTGACCACTTCACTAATCACTGATTTATCTCTACAGAGCAATAGTCTATTATCAACATATAGACATAAGTAACATTTTATTTGCCCAATATACACACATTGATCTGCATTACTTTTCTCAAATCCTTTCTTTAAGGATGAGTCAAATTTATAATTCCAACACCTGGGTGCTTGCTTCAATCCATATAGAGATTTAATTAATTTACATACCATGTTTGGTTTGCAGTCCAATCCCTCAGGTGGTGTCATCAGTATGTTCTCGTTCAGTTGCCCATACAAGAACGCAGTGGTGACAATAAATTGGAAGATTTCTAATTTTTCTTGAACTGCAATAGATATCAGCAATTGAATAGAGTCATACCTTACGGTCGGTGAAAAGGTTTCATTATAACCACTCCCTTCCTGTTGTGCATATCCTTTAGCACACAGTCGAGCTTTGTATCGAGGGCCTGTTGTCTCATCTTTTATTCGAAAACCCATTTGCTTCCAATTAGTTTAGCATTCGGGGGCTTTTCTATCAATGTCCAAGTTCCATTCTGATGATGAGCTTCAAGTTCTTTTCTTATTGATGTCTTCCATTTTTCTGAATCAGATGATGCAATTGCTTCACTATAATTGAATGGAACACTAACATCTTCATTACAACACAAGTAGCTTTGTTCATAATTAAATTTTGCAAATAATTCTTTGTTTCTGGGTCTCAAAGTGATATTTGATCGAGGCGGTGTCTTAAATGTTTGGTTCGGTGAGTATTCACTACTCGATGAGGTATTTGATTCAGGGAAATATTCTGTGTTTGTAGTTTGTGACGTTTCATTTGTATCAGAGATTTCAGATGTATCGTTTGGTTCAGATGATAAATCATGCATAGAACTGTCTATCGTCAAATCCACCGGAACATAATTTTTCTTTACTGTAGATTCTAGGAACATGGCATCTTTGCTTTTAATTATTGTTCTGGAACCTGGTAATAAAAATCTGTAGCCTTTTGTGTGATCACAATATCCACAATATCCAATAAATATAGCTTTTTGTGCCTTGGGATCCCATTTTCTTCTCTTTTCTTTGGGAACATGAATCATAGCTTCGCATCCGAATACTTTTAAGTGATGTATATTTGGTTTCTTTCTTGTCCATATTTCTTCTGGTGTCTCGTATTTCAGTGATCTTGTTGGTGACCTGTTGATTACATAAGCAGCAGTGTGTATGGATTCTGCCCAGTACATCTTAGGTAATTTGGCATTAATTAACAAACACTTTGCTTTCTGTACTAATGTTCGGTTCATGCGTTCTAACCCTCCATTCTGTTCAGGGGTGTAAGGACTAGTGGTTTGATGTATTATTCCATTACTTTTAAGAAAATCAGAGAAGCTAGAGTTGACATATTCAAGACCATTATCAGAGCGAAGATATTTGATATTACATTCTAACTGTTTTTCCAATTGATTTTTGAACTCTTTGAATTTTTCTAGAGCTTCTGACTTATGTAAAAAGTATACAAATACCTTTTTGGAATAATCGTCGATAAACGTCATGAAGTAATTTGCACCTCCTACAGATCTGGTCTCCATTGGACCACAAATATTTGAATGCACCAATTCTAATAATTTTGTAGTTTTGGATTCACTATTTTTAAATGGCAAGCGTTTCTGTTTCCCTTCTAAGCTTGTTAGACAAGTAAATTTATCATCTTTCTTAGATATTTTCGCACCATTAGTGTTTTCTACTATTTTAGTCAAATGTTGAAAATTCAGATAGTCCATGCATTGATGCCATATATAAACATCCTGTTCATCAACATATGATATGTATGCATGTTCACATTTTACATCTAACTGGTACATATTGTTGATTAAACGAGCATTTGCGATAATCACATTGTTTTTATACATTATAATACAGCCTTTACTGTTGAATTTTACTTGACCTCCATTCTTGATGATCTGACTGACATATAGTAGGTTTGTGGCCAGCTCTGGCACATAAAGTACATCTTGGAACATAATTTCATTGTACTGACCTTTGTCATTGCATACCTCTAAAACCAACTGTCCTGAACTGTGAACTGATAATAACTTGTCATTTGTTACGTTTATTGTCTTTATGATAGGTGTTTTTTCACTTTTTTGCATGTTATTGCATTTGGTCAAGCGGCATAGCTTGAACTTTGTGGATTCTTCTGCTTTGTTTTAGACTTGCACTGAGCACCTATATGTCCATATTTATTGCAGTTGAAGCACCGAGGACCTCTTTTAAATGGTTTATTGTATGCTTTGATTCTATGATTTACTGAAAATGCATTTGAATTATTCTCAGTCATTTTCACATCTTGTAAAATTTTAGCTTTAACGAAGTCTGCATTTATTTTCATGCCTGAACTTTCTATTGTAATGATCATAGGTATATAACTTTCAGGAAGACCGGAGAGGAACATTGTACCTACCACTATTCGATACGATACCACTCGTCATCAACTTTTACGACCACATATTCTGTTACTACGAAGTAACAGAATATGTGGTCTTCATCTTCCTCTATGTTATACCCTGTGAGCCTGATCTCCGTCAGCCCAATTATATCATAGTTAATCGTTGATGTAGCTTGCTTAAATTCTAGTAGCCTTTCGTGTGATAATAAGGATCGAGCGTTGTATGTGTATATGTACAGTGGGTGGAGTGGAGGGTTGTGGTCTGTGAGCCCCGCGGTGACCGGCGTGTTGGGGGAAGTAGAGAGGCGGCTGTCTCATGTCATATGTTGGATGTTGAAGGGCCTTTTATGACTTTGCGTGAAGGAGATCTGTGTTCTGTATCATTTTTTGTTAGATATTGATCTATTTTATTTTTCTTAATGGGGTTTTTTGCTACATTTTTTTGATCATTGTTGAGATTTTGTGTTTCAGGTGATTGTGATAAAACTTTCTTTTACCGGCTCTGATGTTCTAATTGTTGTTCAAAATTTTCTTTGTCTGGTATCATTAATAATTTGTTATATTTTATATAACCTTTTTTTCCTTGGTCTTTTTCTCTTTGTAGTTGGATACTTCGGTTTTTTCTTTGCTCTAGAACTTTAGGCGGATAGTCCTGTTTGATGTAGTATGAGGTACTTGTAGCATTTTTTTGGTTTTTGAGTATTTCAATCTTTTTTCCCATAGTAATAAAGGTGACAATAATTGGCCTAGTTTTTTTAGACTTTTTCCCTATTCTTGTTACATATTCTATATTTCTTTTTTGACAGTCTACTTTTATGTCGTTTAGTATAATATTTATAAATTTGTTTTGTTAGCTGAAATAGGAGTTTTGAGTCTCTCCAACAGCCATGAAATTGGCCTACAATTAAATACAAGCAAAACCAAAATTATAACAAATAGTAAAATAATTCCGATAATTGTCGACAACGCTCCAATAGAATATGTTCATGAGTATATACATTTAGGTAAACAAACATCATTCAAAAAATCTAGACACCGAGATGAAATAAATAGACGAGTCAACATTGCCTGGAATAAATTTTGTAGCGTAAAAGAAGTTCTTAAATTTTCCAATGAGACTAAAAAAACAAGTTCTAGACTCTTGCATTTTTCCATCTCTCTTCTATTTATCGCAAACATGGATATTCAACAAATTCCTAAGAAACAAGATACTGTCAACCCAAAGAGCCATGAAGCGGAGAACTCTCAAATTACAACCAAAACATAAAAGAACAAATAAAGATATTAGAAACACAATAAAAGTCATAGACGCTTTACATCACTGCAAAAAACTAAAGTGGAAATGGTCTAGTCATGTTTCACGTATGGATGGTGACAGATGGACAAAAAGGATTACCACTTGGAACGGTTCATTAGGCAAAAGGAGTAGAGGTAGACCAATGCAAAGATGGCTAGACGAAATCTTAAAGATAGCGGGAAACAACTGGATAGAAAAGGTGATAAACAGAGACAAGTGGAAAAACATGGAGGGGGCCTTTATTCAGTAGAGAGGTCCTAAGTAACATCAATAAAAAATGTCAACAAATAATAATAATTAATATAATACATTAATAAATTAAATACGAAATCTCCTGTGTAAAATAATGAATAAATTAATTGAAATTCAATATTAAAATATGTGGAATAAAATTTGTGTTAAATAAAAATAAAATAAATGATAAATTAAATTTAATTTTAAATAAAAATATGATAATTAAATGGTGTGCAAAGCAAATATTGTAAATGAAATTGCAAACGTATATATTTTATTGTAATTGCGTGTTATTAAAGAATAAACAAGGCTTTTATAATAATAATAATAATAGATGTACAACGAACAAAATGTGCAATCGTATTTTTATAATACTAATTACAATTAAACTACGTTGACTTAGACCGTGATCTTCGAAAGGACTTGGTTTAGGAAAATACTAAAGCGTTTGGAAAAAAAAATGGACTAGACCAGTTAAGTTTTTATGGAGTTATCGTGACCATGCGGGTATGGATACACACAGACACACGGACGTCCACGGAATAATTTTGTTAAACATCTTTTTCATTAATTTAAAAAGCAAAATGTCTTTTAAAAATGTCATAAGTGTTGAAACTAGTGTTTTTCCTTGATATTCATGTGTAAGTATTATTATATAAGCGCGATAAAAAATAAATAGAAACACTTTTAGTTCAAAAAATCACCTGATTTTGTATATGAGAGTAGAATGACTACCCAACGCCCGCTTATGAGGCGCAACAAAGAAATAACATCGAAACTGAGATTAATTTATTGAAAACAATTTATCTGCATGCACGACCGTCCTGAGACGCTTGAAAAAACCTAAGACGCAGTGCCCAAAGCATTGCCAAGGACGATCAGAGGAGACGGAAGTGGTCTCTCCTCAGCTAAGCTCTCAGCTTACATCGTAACCGTAGTAATCTACTACTGTACGTTTCGGACAAAGCTAATTGCTAATGCCGTTTGTTTAATATTGAAATAAGGTTTCGTATGTACTTACTCGGTATAGCATTTTTTATTACTATCAGACCCTTTGAAAACCGACGCCGTGTTTAATGTAGAAAAAAAAAATGAATAATAAAAGCGCAGAAAAAATGAGCAAAAAGCTAAACATGAATATGTGTGTTTATGTGGCGAGAAAAAATTTCTTGACTTTCAATAACAGCATCATACCGGCGAGAGGCACGTTCCGTACTGCGTGATATTGAAATTTCCAAGTCCTAAGTTATGTTTTCATGTACAGTCTGTCTATGGAAATGTAATGATTCTTGACGTATTGGTGTCTTTTTCTTTTGTTGTTCATGAAAATGTTAGATAAAATTATGTTAGCTTGAATCTGTTTGTAACTCAACTGCACTTTAACGCTTACTAGAAATTTGAAAAATAGAGCTTTATTAAAGAGAATTACACTGCGAAAATCGAAATTTATATATGCAATGTATATAATTAGCTACATAAATTAGAAATGTATTTTAATGGATACTTTGTTTAATCCAAATTATCTATAGCTATTAAGTTTCCGTGTGTATGCAATATTCATTACCAAAATTCATTTTGATACAAAATAAAATTTGTAGTGTTAGTAAAAGTCAAATTGTTATGAAACGTATTTGTACATGTAATGGTTTGTAAACGCGATGTTCACTAAAATGATGGATGCTTCATCTTCTGCGAGCCATATTTTTGACCGCGCTTTTCACGCTGGCCAATACCTTTGCCAATATTGGGGCCACCAACATCAAAACATTATTCTATTATTTTGACATTAGGGATGTCCCCTACTCAACATTCGCTTCATATAGATGTTGTAGTAGGAGTAGGTGGCATGTGAGGTATCCAACCTTCGTGCTTGCGAATGAGGGTTCGCGGGTTTCCGTTCAATTTAAAATTAGAGTAGAATAGAACATTCGAATCCGAGCTCGCGAAGAACAAATGAGGAGGACCAGAGAGAAGTACAGAGAAAGGCGACTAGGGCTGATGCCCGAGTTCACAAGCTCAATCGTATGTAAAAAGTGGATCGTTATAGTAATTTAATAAGTAAACGTTCTGAAATCATAGAGAGAAATATTGAAGAACCGATCAATAAATATATTGATCTTAAAATGAAAAATACTCTTCCATTTCCTGAATACCTGAATAAAGTTTGGTCTCTTCTTAGAACGCACCGAACCTCCCTGCAGAGATACGCCCTACAATATCTATTAAATATTAGTCGGATATCTGCAATGAACTGACTTTTATACAAAAGAACAATGGTATACTGTTATTAGCAACAAGCTCTACTACTGCTACTATGCTAGTAGAAGTTGAAGTAGAGGTGTAACTAATTAATAATTTGATAAGACTTACTAACACCCCTATACTCTATCAAAATAAACAATTAAAATACCTAATATATTTATGAATACATCCAGTACCACTGTGCACCATACACACTTATGTACAGCAATACCCAACATATTCATAAATTTTATAATGCTTTATATAAAACCCTTAGTAAGAAGCGTCAGCAGTTTGGTCAGTAGGTATAAATATTTAATTTTAATGGCTCTACCATTGATGACTCCTCTCTGATAGCATGATGTTCTACATCTATATGTTTTGATCTGTTGTGACTCTGTTGACTAGAAGCTAATTTCATGGTACTTTGGTTATCACAATGCAAATCAATTACATATAATGTTCCAGTAATGTCATGAATTAAATTTCTTAAATATACAGCCTCTCTAGAAGCTTC
Source organism: Eumeta japonica (assembly GCA_005406025.1). Lineage (NCBI taxonomy): Eukaryota > Metazoa > Arthropoda > Insecta > Lepidoptera > Psychidae > Eumeta > Eumeta japonica. The sequence continues at coordinate 5,794 of BGZK01000983.1, read as the reverse complement.
AGACATAGTTGTATACTCGGATTCAATACTAGATAAACTAACTGACTTCTGCTTACGGCTTTGCCAGGAAACAGCTGACCTTGACATCATAAAACAGAATCCAGTATAGGATTTTCTGTCTGAGGCATCGGATACCAAATCACTATCAACAAACTATTGTATATCCATGCCATCACTGGTACCTATACTTTAAACAGTAATTTTTAGTACATTGCAAATATGTCAGTATTTGTTTGCCATAATTATAACTATTTATAACAGGTATTAAATTGGCTGAGATAACTTACTGCATAGGCACTATCTGGCCTAGTTAATACCGCCAAAACATTAAACTGCCAATTAGTTTTTGGTAAGGAACATTAGGTAAACATTTTGTAGATTTTTCTAAATTCAATTTTGGTTCAATTGGAGTACTTTGGGGCTTACAATTTGACATCTGGAATTTCTCAATTAACTGTTCAAAATACTGTGTTTGATCAATTGTAATAACATCTTTATCTTTGTTTACATTAATTCTCATTCCTAGATACTGTCGGACATAACCCAAATCCTTTAACTTGAACTCAGAAGCTAATACATTTTTCAATTTTTCAGTTTCAGTGTCTTTGTTTGAAAAAATCAAAAATCTATCTACATACAACCTAATAATTATTTTATATTACCTTTTAGTTTTTGTAAACAAAATATGGTCTATCTACTATAAAAATAAGTCCAGTTTTCTCCTGACGCTATAACTCCAGAACGCACGAACCGATTTCCACGGTTTTGCATTCGTTGGAAAGGTTCTGGGCTCCGTGAGGTTTATAGCAAAGAAAATTCAGGAAAAATTCAACAGAAAAGTGGAAATCGTTTTTCACATACAGCGCCATCTCTGATACATAGCATGTACTACAAACTAATATCCAATACTTCAAGTAGATGGCGCGGTGCGTGATAAAGTGTTTGACAGCTACTCATTGTTCTCTGCTCATTTAATTTCATTCAAGCTGAGTGTAAATTATGTGGATCGTGCATTTGAGGTTAAATTCAACACTCTGTCCATAGTCCAAAATGCCTAGAGGACGACGTGCGAGCATCGGCCGCCGCACAAGACATGCAAGCCAGCAACAAGTGTATTCAAGGAACTTAAGCGAAGAAAGACAAAATATAATAAGAGAAAATGACCGATTGAGACATCGCGTGAGCACACGAAGATCATTGGCATCATACAATCGCTTGGCATTCCATATGATCCCACTGCGAACTACAGTGATGATGAAAATTTAGATATTGGACGAATGACGACTATATGCCGATATTGCAATGCGTTAAAGTTCAAAGAGAAACGGCTGGATTGTGCTGCGCAAGTGGAAAAGTCAAACTGGATCCATTACTTACACCACCACAGCCACTGAAAACATTGTTCGATGGAAGTGATCCCGATTCCAGCCATTTTCTTCAACACATCCTTGAATACAATAACTGCTCGCATGACTTTGAGCTAATATCATTCGAGAAGGCGGCTTCATGCCGACTTGCAAGGTAAAAGATACAACACACATAACCAATCACTCACACCAACACAATGAATTGCAACACATAACAACTGCATATACACCACACACTACACCATCACACGATCAGAAGTTACAACGTATTCTTCAACAAATTTTAATGATTATTTGCAATTACAGATACAAGGACAAATATATCATTTGCATGGTTCAATGGTGCCAACACCAGATGAACCGCATCATTTCTGCAAATATATTTTCCCGTCGATGGATCAGCTGAATGCGGTGCAATATACAGGAGCACAACAGTTAAAGAGACGAATTATTGAACAGTTGCAAGCATTTTTCACGCTAATAATGCTGTGGTTAATATGTTCAAAACAGCATTGGAACGAATGCCATCGGATACGCACAAACATAAGAGCGGATTGTACCCCAACAGGTGAACATGTGCGAAGATTCAATGCACCCACCGTTAATGATGTTGCTGCAATTATTGTTGGCGATCCAACTAAATCACGAGACATTGTCGTTCAGCGAAGAAGCAATATCATGCATCGTAAACGAGACACATCGTTTGTACGATGCGTTACAATATCCAATCATTTATTGGCAGGCAAGACGGATACGACATCACGTTGAAGATGGTCGATCCAATTACAGGTACAATATTCACACCAATTATTTCAATTATTACTATTATTGGTTTCCATTAACAATTCATTTAATTTTGTATTTTCAGGAGTATCAACGAATAAAAATCTAAGCGCAATGAATTACTATGCGTATCGTATGATGATTCGTACACATGAGGAGAATGTCATTCTGAAGTGCCGTCGGCTATTCCAGCAATTCGCTGTCGACATGTATGTCAAAGTCGAGACCGAACGTTTAGCGTTCATCCGATTCAATCAAAAGCTACGATCTGAGGACTATATACACTTGCGTGATGCTATTCATTCAGATGGTGATGTTCAGAATATTGGACGACTGACGATTCTCCCATCAACTTATATCGGAAGCCCACGCCACATGCACGAATACGCTCAAGACGCTATGACGTACGTGCGAAATTATGGAACCCGGATTTATTTATTACGGTCACATGCAATCCAAAGTGGACGGAAATTGAACGCGAGTTGGAACCGGGTCAAAACCGCAAGATCGCCATGACATAATCGCCAGAGTATTTCAGCAAAACCAAGGTTATGATGGATGTGCTTACTAAGTATCGAGTTTTGGTGACACACGTTGTTATATGTACTCGGTGGAATGGCAGAAGCGTGGACTACCGCATGCTCATATCCTAATTTGGTTGCTGAACAAATTACATTCAAATGAAGTGGATGACATCATATCAGCTGAAATTCCTGATCCAGTCACTGATCCCCGTCCCACGACATTGTGACGACACAGATGGTGCATGGACCGTGCGGTGCATTAAATCCATTATCGCCTTGCATGGCTGATGGAAAGTGCACAAAACGATATCCGCGACCGCTGAAACAGTCACAGGGAACGATGGATATCCAGTTTATCGTCGGCGTTCAAAGGAAGATAACGGTCGAACTATCAAAGTTAAAGTTCAAAATCAAGAGATTGAGATCGGAAATGAATTCATTGTACCATATTGCCCGCTGCTATCACGAATTTTCGAAACACATGCAAACGTTGAGAGTTGTCATTCGGCCAAATCAATCAAATATTTGTGCAAGTACGTCACAAAAGGCAGCGACATGGCTGTGTTTGGTATTGCGTCGGAAAATGCGAATGACGAAATCAGCAACCCAAATGGGCAGATACGTCAGTACTAATGAAGCACTGTGGCGATTATTGTCATTTCAAATTCATGAAAGATATCCCACAGTTGTACATTTAGCAGTGCATTTGGAAATGGCCAAAGAGTTTACTTCACTGAGGCTAATGCGGCACAACGAGCTGAGAGACCACCATCGACAACATTGACTAGCTTCTTTGCAATGTGTGAAGCAGATCCATTCGCAGCGACTGATGTACGTTGAAATGCCCAAGTATTACACTTGGAATCAATCAACAAAGAAATTCCAACGTCGCAAACAAGGAACCCCAGTTCCAGACTGGGCACAGGTGTTTTCAACTGATGCACTAGGTCGTATGTACACTGTTCATCCTAGAAACGATGAATGTTTTATTTGCGACTGCTGTTAGTAAATGTACGTGGACCAAAATCATTTGCGCATTTGAAAACTGTGAATGGCCACCAATGCCAAACATATCGAGAAGCATGTCAACTATTGGGTTTGCTGGAGAACGATTCTCATTGGGATTTAACACTTGCAGATTCAGTTGTTTCATCAAATGCGTACCAAATACGAACGCTAAATTATCATCACCACATGTTTTCCTTCACAACCAATTCAGTTATGGAACAAATACAAAGACGCCATATGAAGATATCTTGCATCGCTTGCGCATTCAAACGAATAATCCTGACATCCAAATAACCGATGAAATCTACAATGAAGGATTGATTCTGATTGAGGATCAATGCTTGACTATTGCAAACAAGCTACTGATTGAAGTAGGAATGATTGCGCCAAATCGATCGATGCACGATTCATTCAACCAAGAATTAAATCGAGAGCTGCAATACAATGTTGATACATTGCAGGAATTCGTTAGAAATAATGTTCCGTTGCTGAATGAACAGCAAAACAAGTATACGAAACATTAATGCAAGCGGTGGACAATAATACTGGTGGTCTATTCTTCCTGGATGCACCTGGAGGAACAGGGAAAACATTTGTCATTTCATTGATTTTGGCCACTATTCGATCAAGATGTGACATAGCTTTGGCGTTAGCATCATCTGGAATTGCGGCGACTCTTCTAGATGGCGGTCGTACTGCACATTCTGCGCTTAAGTTGCCACTCAATTTAAACACAATTGATACTCCAACATGCAATATTTCCCGATCCAGTGCAATGGGAAAATTGTTGATGCAATGCAAGCTCATTGTTTGGGATGAGCACAATGGCACATAAGAAATCACTTGAAGCACTTAACTTCACACTGAAGGATCTTCGGCGAAATAACATCTTTGGCGGCTTGATGATATTGTTGGCAGGCGATTTCAGGCAGACGTTGCCAGTAGTTCCCGTGGAACGCCTGCAGATGAATTGAATGCTTGCCTGAAGGCATCACCTTTATGGAATAACGTAAAAAATTATCGCTAACCACTAATATGAGAGTTCAACTTCAAAATGATCAAAGTGCTGCACAATTTTCCAAACAATTATTAGATGTTGAAATGGAAAAGTCCCAGTTGATGCGACATCTGGATTAATTACTCTTACCAACGACTTTGCCGATTTGTAGACACTCAATTAGTTCTTATTGAAAATGTTTTCCCAAACATTAGTGAGAATTATAAGAATTATGCTTGGTTAAGTCAACGAGCAATTTTGCCGCAAAGAATAATGATGTCCACGCACTGAATTTCACCATTCAATCAAAAATTGCTGGCGATTTGGTGACATACAAACCGTTGATTCAATAACAAATCCCGATGATGTAGTAAATTATCCAACGGAGTTTTGAACTCTGGAGATACCAGGATTTCCACATAACTTGCAACTCAAAGTTGGTACAGTTATTATGATACTGCGTAATTTGAATCCACCGCGACTTTGCAACGGTACTCGACTTTCGGTAAAGAGACTTATGCCGAATTTGATTGAGGCAACCATTATTAACGGAAAGTACGCAGGTGAAAATGTATGTATTCCTCGAATACCAATGATTCCGACTGATCTTCCGTTTGACTTCAAACGATTGCAATTCCCAGTTCGCCTTGCGTTCGCAATGACAATTAATAAGTCGCAAGGCCAATCGCTTAGTGTTTGCGGGATAAATTTAGAAAATCATTGTTTTTCACATGGGCAGTTATACGTTGGTGTTCACGAGTTGGGAAACCATCCGCTTTGTTTGTGTTAACGTCAGACCAAAAACAAAAATGTGGTTTACCAAAGAGCACTACAATGAAACGGATAATTTGCGGACACGTATAACGCTTCGATTCAGTATTTACTTTGGATTTGTAGCGACATCAAAGAGTAACTTTCATTTACTTAGGGAAGTTCAACTAAATAACACTTCATTTTAGTAATCGAAATGAATTTATTACTGTGTGAAATGAAATAAATATTTTCCTTTTCAAATATATAACAAAAAATTTTTTTCTTTATCTTTTAATCACCAAACGAAATGTTACATAAAACGAATCTGGTGGCGAAACGGAGTTCGCCGGGTCTGCTAGTAT